>JABFIG010000090.1:0-93726 GCA_017139545.1 Ambrosiella cleistominuta
TTTATCAACAAATGAGTCTCAGATAAAGTCAACTGAAAAATATTTATATCTTTCAGTTGACTTTATCTGAGACTCATTTGTTGATAAATGAATATATGAATAATGATAAAAATAAAAAAAGGTCTGCCCTCCCTCGAGCCATCCAGAAACACCACAATGCTCCAATTGATGTACAATAATCAAGGTTATACCATCTTATCATCGTTTTCCAAATATCTCCTATAGCTTCACATATACATTAACTCTTCATATACATAGAACTCTTCATATTTGATATCTATTTTCACTGCTCAAATAGTCACAAGCCCTCTTTCTCTTTAACCCATTACAAGCTTCCCCACCTTCTCATTCAAGACAAAATAATTTGCCTCACAAAATCAGTAGTCTACATGTTCTTCTTCTCCTCTTTCTTTTCCTCCGTTGCTCTACCCCTCCATTCCTCTTTTTTTTTTTTCTTTTGCCCCTCCGTTGAAAAATAAGAGTGCGTAAATAGAAAAAAAAAATATCAGAAGACAGGCATGATATGTATCCCTTCACAGGCCCGCATTCTTTTCCAGTGGCAATGCTACGGTACTTGACAAAGAAAATAGGGTGAGTGTGTTAGTTTTATTTACTGAGAAATGGAATATCTAGGAGGAAAGAAAGGAGAGGGGAAATGCGAAAGAAAAGTAATCAAATCATGTCATTAATATTTGTCATACGTACTTTTTCACATTCCGATGGCATTCTCGTCCTCTTCTTACAGCATCAGTAACAATAACAGAACAGAAAGAAAAAATACGACCCTTGACATCCGATATAGCACGGGGCCAGACAAGTTCCGTTCATCATCCCAAAGCCATCTCACAAAAGCATCGACCAACAGTAACAATTAGCCTTGGCCCAAGATAACCTTGATGTCTCTCTCTCTCTCTCTCTCTCTCTGATATAGTCTTCAGCCATCGTCACCATGTTCTGTTATCGGTCATCGCCATCCAGCCCGGACCCGCCTGTTCTCTCAATTCTATCCTCAAGGATGTTGAAAAACGCATATAGATAGATAACAAAATCTGAAGAGCGAGAACCCTAGACGTGTTTGGTTTGATCTTGTTATCTGGTTCTTGTTCTCGTCGAACTCCTCACCGTCTCGTCCTGTCTCGTCGAACTTGATCACGTTAGGCCTCCTATCCCCGGTCATCGCCCATCGCGAACCAAACATTCACCTTTGTAGTTATCCTGTCCATCACGCAAAAAGCCCATTGGCATCTAGAAGGACGAGGATGGGCTTTTTCTTTTTTGGCTAGTTCATAAATGCGGTGAAGTGTTTAGCTTTGTACCTATGATGTTATCCCGCGACTTTTTGATCCATCGCCTGACCACCTATTTGAGTCAAAAAAAAAAGTCAAAAAATGCAATCCCGTAGATTGATTCTTTCTGGTTCTCCCTGTCGTTGATGCCGACTAACTTTATCCGGAGACCTTTGTGCCTTTTTATCTTTGCCTTTTTACTTTTCTTTCAATGTGAAGCTGTCGATATCTGGAACTTGGTGGTTAGGAATTACTTAACTTGGTTTCAGAAAGAACCTTGCTTGGATCCTGTGAAGTGTAAAAGAGTTCAAGCTTTTTTTGCCAGATTTAGTCGTTGTTAGGATCACAGATGATTAGTAGGGTTAGTGACTCTTAACAGGGTTGATAGAAAGAAGAATGGGCAGCAGAAGATATGATATGTACAACGAGATGCAGATAACCCTGGTGGGTAAACTCAAATATCATTTGTGGCATTATGGTGGAATTCCATCAGCGGCATGTATGTGTAGATGGATGCCTACTAGATTTGAGCACTAGCAGTCAATCAAAGTAAACAACAAGATCTCAAAAGTAAATACAAGTCAGTCAGCCATCGTTTCTGAACTAACAACTATACTCTAAACTCACAGAGCCCTCAGACCTTACACCTGCCTAGTCCCAACCACACACAACCACTCTTTTGCAACAAACTAGCCAGTCTTTTTTTTTTTTTTTCTATTTTTCTTCTTCTGAATTTGTCTGCGTCTCTGTAGCCTCAAACCCTCGAAAACTGGCCAAACAAAAAAAATCACGAGGTCGAGGTGGTCCCGGTTCGGTTCCCTTTTACCCCAAGCTTTTTTTTATTTTATTTCTTTTTGATAAAATCCTACCATTTAATCCTCTTTGTTGCTCAAGGATAAAATACCCCCGTATTTATATATATATAAAAAGAAAAGAATAGCCTAAAATATTTTTAAAAATCAAACCTTGTACGCGAACCCCTATATTGTATTCTTAGGTTGGAACACGGTGGTGTGGATCCATGTCGAGTTGTGGAAGGTGGAAGTGGAGGTTGTTGCGGTTTTGGTGGTTTTGCGGGTTCCTGGTGGGAAAGATTTATATTCGGATGGGGCCCCGGTGGGGAAAAAGGTAGAGAAGGCAATGAAAAGGTTTATTGCTTTTCTAACATCTTCGCTTTTCTTCTACTACACTTTATCATCATCAGATATAAGTTTTTGACTGTATTGTTGTTTGGAATATTACGGAAGCATTACACATCTTGTTTACGAACATTTACATTCATTTCATCGTTACGACTCTCACATATACACGTTCATTCTCTTTCTCTCTGCTGAGTAACATATACTTGTTATCATCCATCTATTATCACCACTAAGATCTACTGAATCAACATCCGCCTTATCATCTACAACTACAACTACTTTAAAAACAACCACACATTCACATATCTACAGAGATAACCATGTCTCTCACCCAACGACAACACTCCCTCCGCAGTCCTCGGCCCTCCGACCTCAACCTCAACTTCTCTTACAACTCTTCCTCCACCCACCACTACCCCCAACATACCGCCCAAATCCCCCTCCACTCCAAACCTTCCCGCTATGCTCCCGCCCGCCTCGACCGCGGCTCTATGAACTCCACCCTCTCCACCCCCTCTCTCACCTCCGATACCGACTCTGATGATGACCTTTTCACCCCTTCGCCCTCCTGGCACCCAGCGCCCCCACCCTCCTCCAGTGTCCTCGCCTCTCCCCTCCAAGTCACCCGTAAAACCAGCACCCCCAACTTCCCCCCTTCACGTCCCGTTGGCCACGAAGCCTTCATCTCCCATAAAGCCCATGATTCCTTCTCCCGCCGCTTCGGCGACCAGTTCCCCCGGGACCCCTGGCGCGCCCCAGAGAGCCCCGGCTTCTCCCAACTCAAATTTCTCGACGCCTCCTTCCTCCCGCCGGCGCCCCCGCCGCCGACTACTCCGCTCCCACAGATCCCCAACTGCCCGCCTGTCCGCCCCCTGCGCACGGCAAAGTCCCACGGCGTCCTCTCGCGGTCGCAGTACAAGGCGCCCGTGCGCCCGGTGACGCCGCCATCACGGGCACCGGGTGCTCCGGGTGTCTCGTACGGACACTCGTCGAATCCGTCGACGTCATCTTTCAGCTCGCGGGCGAACCCGCGACGCCCAGCGCGGCCCGACGAAAAAAAATCGTGGTCACCGTTCCCGGCGCCCGATATCCACCAGGTGCACCGCCGGAACCACTCGCGGCAGCATTCGAACGCGGCATCGTTGGTGAATCGGCCGTTGCCGGCGTTGCCGGTGGCAGAGGATGAGATGCAGTTTTTGCACCAGTTGTGCTTGGAGAGGTCACGGGTACCGGTGGGGAGGCCAGCGGTAGCTGAGGAGGCACCGGGGACTAAGAGTGCATTTGACGAGGATGATTCGGAAGGGGAGAAGGGGAAGGAGAAGGGGAATGGGTTGCAGAGGATGTTGAAGGGGTTGCAGAAGAGGGGGAGTCAGGAGAAGGTGGGGAGGGAGAGTAGTGGGAAGGGGGTGTTTTCGTGGATGTTTGCGAGAAAGTGATGGAAGACTGCTGCTTATTGCTTTTTATCGGCGTTTGGGTTAACAGGGGATAATGATTAGGGTTATGTATGGGATTGGATGGGATACTGGACTATTGGGGGAATTCGGCAATTTGGAGGTGTACAATAACTGGCGCTGGCTATGATTTTGACTTTCCTTTTTCCTTTTTTCTGTCTTTTTTTTTTCTCGGGGATGGATATCGTGGATATCGGCTTGGGGATTTATTGCTTGCTTTGCTATTTACACAAGTTTGTCACATGACGTCCACTCTTTATGAGATATGATTTATTTTTGGCGGGTTGAGGACAAGAGGGGAGAGGGATGGAACATCACATCACTAGGAACAAGATTAAAAACAAGATACGTAATGACAATATCAACATAAACATTTACAAATAAATATTTACATTTACATGGTCGGGATTATCATACCAAGAAAGTAAACAAACAAACAGACAAGACAGAAGAAGCACTTCCGTTATACAGCATGAATTGGAATATAAATGGTTCATAAACAAAACGACAATATTAATCAAAGTGATCTGCTTGATTGATTGCCAAAAATTATTAACACATAATACAAGAGAGAAACAGAAGAAAAACATTTCATAACACGTAACTCATGACAAAATGACAAATTTTCAACAACATACTTTCACCCCCCATCACAACCAAACAACCAAACAACCATCTTAAACTCAAACAATCTCTTTATCCTTCACCCTCCTCACCCCAATCCCCCCCTCAACCACCCCCACCCCCCACTTCGACCCCTGCAACCTCTCCCTCACCTCCGTCCCCCTCCGCACCCCCGAAAACACCGGGTCCCCCGCTCCTTCCCATCCTGCCACGAATCCCAGTACCTCCGCTAGACATCCCACACCATGCGGGACTGTCACTTTATATTCCGCCCCGGGCACCGCCATGACGGTGAGGCCGACAAGATACAAAGATAGAAGGGCGACGATGGTGTACAGGATGGGGAGAGATGGAAAAATGAGGATGGTACGACCGGAGGAAAGCGGGAGGAGTAAGGAGCCTGAGAGGACGGGAAGGATCAGGAAGAGCGTGCTGAGGGATGACAAAAAGGCGAGGCGGAATTCGTGGTTGCGGAGGGCGTGGAGAGTTACTTGGCCGGGGAGACACGCAGCGTAGTCGGCCAATAGGCCCTTTTCGACCTCGGCGCCCTCGGGCGATGACAGGCGGGCCCAGGGGGTGATGACGCGGAGGGTCATTTCATAAGAGATGAAAAGGAGGAAGGCAATTTGGCCCAGGAGTCCCGGAATAAAAGCGAAGACAAAGGACGCGGGCGAGAACCCTTCAGCGTTCGGGGCGATTCGTAGATCTGTGGGGAAGCCGTCGGCGAGTTTCGTCTCATTATTGAACGAGACGGCCAAGAAGGCAACGTACAGCGCAGCACTGATGCCGAGGATTACATATCTGTTGATGACCTGTAAGGGCCAAGGTAGATAGGTCGGCGGCTGCTGATGCTGGGAGGACACATCAACTTTGATGGTCCCGTCAGACGACATGCCGCCGGTGCTGCCGGGCTTCTCATCCGATAATGTCCGCTGGGCGCCGTTTTCGGGGTGCGCAAAGGAGCGACCGAAGGCATACCACATTGCCGAATTCGTCGTGATGTCGGCACCCTCGTGGGCCCAGTAGCCCAGGCGCTCCGTCATCCCGGACTCCAGGTGGTCCATTAGGGCCTTGCGGGAGGTTAGGGTGGTTGTGGTGATGTAGTGTTTGTTAACGTTGGACAGGGTCATCAGCGGGATGATGTCGGCGATGGACCGGGTGTCCCAGAGGAGACCCGAGGGGGTGATGGTGAGGAAGGCGGCGAGGGTGGCGAGGGATAGGATATGTAGGAGGTAGAGGGAAATTACCGTCCAGAGGACACCGACAACGCCGGTCCAGCGCCACGTGACAAAAAATTTGAGGGTGAAGGAGGCCGTGTGCAACGGGATGACAAAGTTCATCAAGTAACTCGCCATGTTGAAGAAGACGACCGGCAGGGGCCCCGAGAGCGACGGAAGCAGTGGGCTTTGCACAGTGTCCTGAAACGTGGCGGTAGTGCGCACGGAGAGATCTGATGACGCCAATCGGAGGAACGGGAGAACCCGCTGCAGCGTCGTCGTGACGCTCTGTGTGTACAAAATGATAAACGCCGCCAGGAACCCGGGTAAGATCCGGAATACGAAAAAACGCGAACTGTCAATCGTCCCTTCGTACCCCGCCATCCCCTCGTGACCCCGTCTCGACTTGACCGCACACCAGATCATCACACCTGCCATCACCACCTCCAGACACCCCAACAGCCCCAGACTCCACCACCGGAGAACAGCCGGCAGATACCTTGGCACCGGATACCGATGGCCCGAGGGATCCACAGTCTTGACTACCTCTTCGCTCACCGCAACCCACCGCGGTGGTCCCCGCCGGGAGGAGGAGGTCCCTGCGCTCCCGGGTGGCGTCGGAGACAGTGGGGCAATGTATTGTGAAAACACCGGCACAGACCGGTCGAGCACCGGGGTCCCGCGGGCAATCGAAAGGAACTTTTCATCCCCTGGTAAAATCGTGGCATCGGGTGTCAGGGCAGAAAGAGTTTGCCGTGTGGGCGCGGGGGCATGTCCAAGGTGTCGGGAGATGGCCTCGGTGACTTCGGAGCGGTTGGTAGGCGGGAGAGTAAGGGTGTTTTCATGGCCGGTGGCCTTGGTTAGGGTCTCAAGGGTGCGGTGGATGATGGGGGTATCATCGATGCCGGGAGTGATGGTTGTGGTGAGTTCACGAGGGTCTTCGATTTCAGGTTTTGGGGAGGAGAACTCGGGCAGCAATGGTGATTGAGCAGCTAGCGGGCCGGAACGGGAGGTCACGGGGCTCTGGGGGATTTGTACGACTTGGTGGCAGGGGTTGTGCGAGAGACGGTGGGCGATGTCTGGGGGCAGCGGGTACGAGGACGTCAGCCGGGGGCTAGCAGGGTTCACGGCGAGATGTGCTGTGTACTCGATGGCCTCTTCGGTGTCAGAGAGGTCGCTGTATGTGTCGCTGTCGTAGGGGTCCTCGGTCATGAAAGAGCGGTCAACGGGGTGGTGGATGACGGTGTCGTCGGGTAGGAAAGAGATCTCCGGAATGCAGGAACGGTCAAGGTTATTTTCACCATCGTCATCGGGGAGGTAGGAGGTGTCGGGGTCGACGGGGGATAGCGGGGGGGATGTCGGGGGGTGGTTGTTGGTGGTGGTGGGGGCTGATGAGGCGGAGGCGGAGGCGGTAGAGGAAGAAGAGACCATTTTGGCTGGGCCGCCTGCGGCAGGCTGAAGAAAAAAAACGGGATGAGAGAAAAAGGAAGGTGCGGGTGTGACTTGATGATGATGAGATGGGAAGGTGGTAAGATAGATTTGATTTTTCACTTCTTTCCAAATTCGTACTGAGGGTTTGATAAAGTCACGATAGTCGGTGGGTAGTGAATGATGAAGCAAAAAGAAAACCACCCAAAATGAAAATGGAATCAAATAAAACAAACCGACAAACTGACAATATTAATGAACAAAAAGAGGATATCAACCTCCAAATAAAGATTAAAGAGAATACGAAATCAAAAGAAAGTAAGACTGTCCTCCTCCCCACCATCAACATCAGGCAGCTGGACCCTCTCTCTATACGCTATTTTTCTCTCTCTCTACGTATAATATCCATCTCTCATCTTCTCTCATCCTTCTAAGCATTCCGGCCTCCCCGCAGCGCAGTCGTCACATCATCGATTATCCACTAGAATATGCACAAACCGGGGTGAAACTGTCTGGGCGGCTGCAGATCGCAGGCAAAAGGTGACGATGAGCGATGAGCGATAGGCGATGGGCGAGGAGACAAAGTTGGGTTGGGCTGGGGTGAAGTGGGAGGTTGGTTGTGCCATAGCCACGTGTGATGTCATGGATGGAGATGGCCATGACATGGGGATACGATGTGGTTTACTGGAAGATGATTGAAGATGGGAAATATCTACACGTCTGATTCATGACACGATCTGAATGTCTTCTTTGACTGCGAGTTTCTTGTCTATTCATTGGGGATTTTCTTCTTTATTCACACCACCACCATCAGATAAATGTGACGATACTAATCCTCCCCCCATACAGGGGTCTCAATCCTTCATCCATCTGTCAAAGAAAACCACCAAGTCAGCCACCGCCTTTTGCCCGCTCTTGTCAAATGTGATCCGTCCGCTATTGTCCTGTCATCAAAGGATTTCTCAGCGGTTATCTAGGGAGAAAAAGAAGAAGAAGAAGAAAGTCAGCGTATCATGGCACAAGGATGCAGCGAAAAGGAAATAACAGAGATAAACAAATGCTGTGGATACATCTGCATTATCGGATGGCCGGGGATGGGATGAAAGGAAGGAGGAGCGAGAAATTCTAGGGTTCAGGGTCTCGGCACACAGGGTTACATAGTCATCAGGGTTAGTAGATGTTACATAGAAGTGCCTGCCGTCTAGGGTTGATGGGTTACTCATTTCATTTACTTTTGTCAGTGCCCTCACTCACACATACCCATCAAGATGTCCGCCTTCTCACTGCCAATAACACCTATATCCGCCGATAAACTTCTCGATGGTGTGGAAATAACACGGAAATCAATCGGTTCACCGATCCGTCTAGGATGTCCAATCATCGACCGAGGCGTCCTCAACGGTGGTATCCCCCGGGGCCGCGTCTTCCACATATCCTCCGAAGATGAGAATCTCGGTTTAAAGGTAGTGCTGTTGTTTTGTCTGTGTTATCGTGTACGAAGTTACTGACTGGTTTACATTTGTAGATGGCCTTGCAAATGACGGCCACATATCTAACAGGTACCACCGAGACGGCAACCATCATTTGCACGCAGGCCGTCGGAGTTGTCGCCCGGGGACTGAAGATTGTCGCTGGGGACCAGTGGCGGGACATCTTGGGGCGCGTGGAGATCATCAGAGTGTTTGATGGCGAGGGGTTATGGGAAGTACTGGAGGAGGTCGGGGGGCAGATGGCACCGGAGGAGAAGGAGGAGGAGGAGAAGGAGGAGGAGAAGGAGAAGGAGAAGGAGGCTGAGGGGGGACAAGCCATGACGTTAAAGAAGGGAGAAGAAAAGGGAAATAAAGAAGACGAGATGCCGGAAGAAGAAGTTGGGGTGTTAACGCAGGATGTGGGCGTTGAGTATAAAGTTGTGAAAGTGATAGATTGGGGAGATCCGATGACGTCATTGGGGTCAGGGCTGTCCTTCGGGCCACCGATTGTCACTTCCATTACGTTTTCAACACCCCCGATTACAGCCCCCTCACTCGATGAACCATCCTTGAAAATGCCTTCTGTCCTCTCAGATCATCCTTCATCTCTTCGAGCTCACTCTTCATCTCCCCCAGAACCTTCCGTCCGATCCCCATCTCAACCTCCGTCGTCTATCCCACAGTCCGCCCCAACCCCGATACCCATGTCTGACCCCAAACCTCTACCAACGACACGAGGCCTCGCTGAAATCCCCGACAGCGATGAAGACAATGATGAAGACGGGGACTTCCCGTTGTCGCTGCCGCTTCCGTTGTCGCTTCCGCCGTTACTCGGTGATCCCCCAGCTGCCCCGTCGTCTCCTCTATCCGACGTTTCTATGTTGTCAAACCCTACAGCTTCGTTAATCCCCACAGAACATGAACAAGAGCCAAACCAGCTGGAACAACTGGCCACTACAATCAAAACTACGAACAACAATTCATCATCATCTAGCCTCAGCTCCCCTCTCAGCTCCGTCCTCTCCTCACCTTCCCAGCCACCGTCTTCTCCACTGCCGTCACCGCCACCACCGCCTCCACCTCCTCCCCAAACTTCATCTTCCCAACATGTATCCTGTTCACAATCTTGCTGTCTTAATCTCCGTGGCGGCGGTGACGATGACGATGACGATGACGATGAGCCAGTTGTATCTCGTGAGAGCTTCTCGACGTCGGGGTCCGAGACGGTGCTGGTACCGACGTTGGTTATGGAGGAGTTGCCACTGCCATTGATGATGGAGCGGATAAAGAGGGTGGAGAAGGGGGCAGTTTCTTTGGGACAAATTGATGGCACTGAAGAGACGAGCAAAGAGGGACAACATAAACATGTTCCACTAAATTCATTACAGACTACAGCTCCGATTCCGGCTCCAGCCCAAGAACCACCAGTAAACAAAACATCACCACCACCGCCACCAACTATTCCTTCTAGAAAGCCCCCCTCCATTATTCTCATCACCCACTTCACCACCCTCCTCACCTCCCTCCTCACCACCCTTGGCCCCACCGCCCATCCCTACATAACCCTCCTAACCCGCCACCTCCGCCACCTTTCCCGCACATCCCCATCTCTTCCCCTCCTTCTCCTCACCAACGGGACAACCTCTTCTTCTTCCCCCTCTAACCCCTATCTCCACCTTCATCCTAACCACCTGCTGACACCCCAATCCATCAATAACGGAAGGAAATCATCGTTTGCCGCGGCACGGAAAGGACTAGTAGCGTTTGCAGAGGTCATGGGACAGCTGGGGGATGGCGGGGTGCTTTGTTGTGGGGTGCCAAGGGATGCGTGTGAGGTAGGGCGGGGGGTCGCGGGGAGGAAAGGGTGGGTGGTGGAGGCAGTTGGGGGGGATGGAGAGGGAGGAGGTGGGTGGGGGGTTGTGGAGGAGAAGAAGGGAAGGTTGGTGGATGGGTGATGAATGGATGAGTGTACTTTTATGATTGTTATGAATATATGATGAAAATAATAATTTGACTTTAAATACTTTGTTTATGTTTACTATCTAATCTGATCTAGTGGTGCTTCTCATGATACCCCCCCCTCCATCTTACTCCGTCCTAGTCTCCACAATCTCCTGCACATCCTTCACCAACACCTCCTCCCCCTTCCTCATCTCATCCACTACTGACCCCAACTTCGACCCCGACACTTTCAGCGTCTTATCGTCCATCCAGTGATTATGCCCCCCCACAAACCGGCTATCCCTCTGCACCCAACTCTTCAAATACCTCTCCACCTCCCTCAACTCCATCTCTTTCAACAACTTAGCCTTATCTTTCTGCCCCGTGTGTCTCCCCGCCTCCGGCACTGGCACTAGTACATCCTCAATCACATGAATGACACCATCCCTCGCAATCGCATCCGCTAACTCCACGTTGATTCGGTCATTTAGGCGAATCGTCACCTTGCCGAGGACCCGCGAGATTTCCACGTCCAACTGGGCCTTCTCGAGGACTGTCGGGAAGGTAATGTGACACTGCGAGCCGGCTATTGTCTTGGTACCGTCCGAGTCATCATTGGGGATCGGCCCCTCGCGGCATTCCTTAACGTGGCCATTCAAGAAGTCTTCAAACGGTCTAGGTTTCCGATCGCGAAGCTCCAGGCGATCCTGCTGTGTCTCGAAATCCTCTTTCTCCCGCGACTCCTTGGCAGCATCGCCGAGGTACAGGTTGTCGGAGTACAGCGTGCGGTCAAAGACGACATGGCCCTCAAGGATAACCCGGAGGTAATCCTTGCCCTCATCGCTAAAGAGCCAGTTCCGCACGTCATCCTTGACGTCCGACCACGCCTTGTTCGTCGGGATAAAAACAGTGGAGCCCTCAGCATCCTGCCTGTGCAACCACCGGTCAAGCCGTGTCTTCTCCAACGCCAAACACGACGTACTGTAGTCTCCCGGCAGATGCTCCAGCAATTTGCCCTCACGCGGCGGCTCCACAAGCACATGGTCAATAACATGAACAACCCCGTTGACCGCCGACGTATAACTCTTCAGCACCTTTGCATAAAAATTTACCTCCGTATTCACCACCCCCGCATCAATCCTCAATCTCTGCGGATGCCCCCCGAGATCCTCCTCCTCCAACAAACTCGGCAACGTATGCAACGACATCATACTCGGCCACGAGACATCCGCCGGCACAATATGGTACCTCAGGAAATCCACCGACCCGACATCCGGCTCCTTAAGCGCGCCGAGGAACAAGTCGGGGAACTTGGCTAGGGCGTCGTCGGTGGGGACGAAGACGGTAGACTTTACGTCGTGGTTCATGAGGCGGACGCCGAGGGGCGATTTGTTGATGTAGGATTTGAATTTACCGGCGTTGTCGATGGAGGAGAGGACGTCGTAGACGGACTTGTCAGCGGTGAATGCCGACGGTGAGGTGCCCGAGGACGAAACGGCAGGGTTCAGAGGGAGGACGACCCCGGAGGCCCCAAGGGCCATAATCAAAGGAAGAACTGATGCCCTCATAATTATAGTTATACCTGCTTTAAAATCCGTAGATTCAGTTGCGTACACGGAGTTTAAAGAACGTAAACTCACCAGATGAGCGCCTGCCAAACGCCAACCATTTATATATCCCACATCTCGGCCCCAATCAATATGTCATCGTCCCTCTCCAAAATCATCTCCACCCCCGCATTAGGCAAAGCGCCCCCCAAGCATATGGAATCTGTGGCGAATCTCGCCCTCTTCTCAGCCGTCCCGTCGAACCCCAACGAACCACATCGTCGCTAATCGGGTAATCTACGCAGGTGACATAAGTCATGTGTATATAACCCTAACAACACAGACCCATGTATACCCTAGTCAATATGTCAACATCCCCTTCTTTGCCCTACTCTGGCAGAACCCTGGTAAATACCCGCCTAAACATTGAAACAGCGGCGCCTATCATGTCTCATCTTGGACTGTATGCATGTAGTTGGCTGAGTGAGTGCATTGACAGTATTCTCGGTAGAGTGTAGGAGACACATGTCTGAGACCTGATTGAGAGACCGGTCACTTATAAGCCTACTTTTCAGTGAAATTCCGAACAGTTAACACCAGACTTACACCGAAATCCTCCTTATTATGTTCTGCAACTACAACCGATATTCACTAAACAAACATTACACTCATACACACTAGAGAATAACATAAAAAGAGTACCAGAAAACTTGTTACCGCGTAGAGCCTAGCGAGTATCTATACCACTCAACCAAAAAAAATCGCCCCAACAAATGAAGTAGAACACAAAGCGAAAAAGCCAAAAGGAAATAAATGTAGAAAAAAAGAAACAAGAGAAACAAATGAAGTAAACAAAAGACAGTACAGGCACCTGCCGATAACAACCAATCCCTGACAAAAGCTCTACCTAGCCACTAAACGACATTGTCTTCCGTAACACCATAATCCGCTCGCTCGGTAACAGCCGCCACAACGACGACCGACTAGATCGGGCCTTGACACGATGCTCTTCTTCCTCCACAACACCATCCGACTGCTCAATTACTTCCTGTTTCAGCGACCACGATGACGCCCGGATTCCGTCTCCGGTGGTCGCTCCCTATTTGCGACCAGATGATGACGGTGTTTCCTCAGACAACCTCTTGTTCTTCTTTTTCCTACATCCCTTCGCCTGTGGACCGGCCTCATCAACACCCGCATTATCCTCAATAGTGTTGCTCCGCGTCTTATGGAATTCTGCCAAAGATTCTGCATTCTCACACAACTCTGCCGTCACTTGCTTGTCGCTGGCAGTCGTGGGTGCCGAATGGTAATGATAATGGTTGCGAGGATTTATGCCGTATTTATTGTTATCGTAGCCCGTGTGATTGTCACCTGCTTCATCATTGCTGCCGTTTTTGCGCCTATTAATGAACCCCAAGGTTGAAACCAGTTTATCCTAGACTGCAGTACCGGAGTTCACAGACGGCACAGGCACCGAATCGCCGCCGTCAACCTGTGGCCGGTTGCGACGACCACCCTTCAAGCTCTTGACACGGGAAAGCAGACCGCCACCGCCCGATGAAGGCGAATTAACATCATCTGACATGGTACGACCCCGAGGAGCCGGTGGGCTCGGTGCTTGTCCACGCACAGTCAACGACTCAGGCTCATTGCCATACTCGGCTACAAACGGCGTGGCCTCACCCATGCCCTCGGCACGAGCAGGCAGAGGAATCTGATCCGACATCTGGCGCTGGACACCCTTGTAGCCGGGAGGATAGTTGCGGTTGGGCCGCCTAACACTCCGAATGCGATGAGCCAGAGACTTTTGGCGCTTAAGGCCTTCGCTGGCCTCTTGCTCGGCCAATTCCTGCTCCTTTTTCTTCATGATGTTGCCAGCCACAGGAGTACCTTCCAAGAAGGTAGAAGATCCCAGGCCCATACTTTCATCACCATGCACAATGTGGCCGCGGCTAGCAGGGTCGAATATGCCTTCAGGAGCGTCGATCTTGGTGGGAGGAGTGTAGTCGGCAAAAGCATCACCGTCATGGTTGCCCATAAAGGTCTGGTGATCGGGGCGGGAATTAATGGGACCAGAGCCACCCAGAGCATTGTTCAACGAACCCTCAGGGAATGCCTGCATGGGAGCCTGCTTTCTGTGGCGGTTGCGGTGTGGGTTAAGAGCATCGTAAGGACCATCGTGGTGAACAACTGAAAAAAAGAACGTTAGTATCAAGGTATCTCTAGACTTCATACGTGACAATCTAAAAAAAACTTACTGCCCATGCCAAAGATGCTAGAAGCATCCAACTGATCGATAATGTCCATACGCTTATTGGGCTTCTTGCCAGTGCTCTTGACTTGTGCAGCACTCTCCCGCGCGCGACGACGAGCCTCACGAAGAACCTTTTCTTCCTCAGTCATGATACGCTCGCGGTCAATGATAGAAGAATCAGAGTTACGACGGGGTCTGCTGGCCCGATCCGAGGAACGCATGTCGCGCTCACGATCGCCAGGACGGCGGGCAGGAGATTCAGCATGGTGGCTACTCTGACCAGGGCGGGGTGGAGCTCTTCTAGAGCGCATCTCATCACCCTGCTGGGAGCGCGAGGGGCGGTGGGCATTAGCCACACCAGGAGGAGGGGGTCTACGGGCCTGGTTAGGACCGCCAGAAGGTCCATTTGTCGGCGGGGCGCGAGAAACAGGGCGCGGGGGGGCACTAGGAGATGGCTGTCTCTGGGCCTTGTTGTCATCGACATTGAGAGAGCCCTAGAAAGTACTCAGGTTAATTCCACAGTCTAATGTGTAAAAGATATATCGAGATATAGATAAAGACGTACAAAGATCTCGTCAAGGTTCGTGTCAGATACGACCTTGGATTCGGGACGCGAAGTCATACTGAATGAATTAGTGCGACCACTGGTAGTGGCAGAAGGTTGCAGAGGGTCAAGGAAGGGGTTGCTGGAGACAGTCGACGAAATCGGGTCGTCAAAAGGAGATGCTGGAGTAATGGGTCTCGGGCTCGTTTGGCTGCTGAAGCTCGCGGAGACGGGAGAGTTCTTGTTTCTGAAAGGGTTGTTTGAGCCTAGGTTCAGGAGCAAGCCGTTAGGTCCTGAAGTGATAGCAGAGTCAGATATACGTCCAAAGACAGGAGCAAATTAATCAACTGACAAGCACACGCAAAAAAAAAAAAAGTAAAAGAGTGAAATGGAAGATGCAAAGGAGTCAAATGCCGCAGACGGGATGCAAATTCACGTCACGGTCACGATGATGTTTTGGATGTGTTCAAAAATCAAAGGAAACAACCAAAAGCAACTTGAAACTTTTAATCAAAGTTGATTGTGCAATGAAGATAAGAGAAGCCTTCAGCGTTTTGTGTGAGCACGGGAGGATGTGTTTTGATAGCAAAGGATAGGATGGATGCTGGGAGCTTGACCCTGGGCTATCTTGTGCTAAGTTAATGTCAACCAGCGACTAGGCCACTAGGCCTTGTATTATAGTAGTGTATCCAGGGGACGATGAATGACGAGGGGGATGGATTGCCAAGTGACGTGAAGACGGCTAATCTTAGCGATGGATTGACTCCGAAATGATGACAGGCCAGGCTAATCCTGAAAGTGAATTCGTCCGTATGGTTTGATGGTTGACGCTTGCGGCAGTCAATGTTTTGGCCTCTCAATTGTTTGCAATCATGACGAGAGGAAAGCCAGGGGATTGAACGGATGATGAAGCGAACAAAGGACAATTGTGGTATGAGGTGTGGTCCATACGTCAAAGATAGCTTTGCTCCAATGCGGTAAAAATGTGGATTTGTAGTGAAGCTGGTCCCATATATTGCAAGATACTCAAAAAGAATATACCATGCAAGAATATGACCCCCGGATAAAAGACTTGGGAAAGAAAAGAGAGAAAAAAAAAAGACCAACTTGAATATATCAAGTCAGAATGCGACGATACAAAGTAAATTTAAAAAAAAAAAAATTCCACTAGAATGCAAAACCGTGGTTGTTTGTATCGTTTTTTTTTTTTCGCGCTCTTTCCAATTTCAGAGAAAGGGGAGCTCTGGGAAGTTACGTTTGCAGTGATACACACTTGCCCAAGGGACAGGTACAGAACTGGAAGGCATTGGCAAAATATGAAACACTTGACGACGACCCAAGGAGCAGCAGAATCGCCGCAAGCCAAAAAATAATAAAAAAAAACAATAACGGTTACATGCAGTATATGCCGCGCCTTCTCCTGCTTTTATGATGGCGGCGGTGTTTGACTATTCAGGTTTCGCATGTCTACAGTGCAGCAGTCAGCGAGCTCGATAGGAAACTCCACATGTTCAACACATGATTGGCGGGCACAGAGCTACAGCTAAGTCTCGGCATGTAAACATCATTGCGTGCATCAAGCATTTGCATCTCTGCAAGATTCCCCAGTTCAATAATGGTACGCACAGTAACGATTTTTTTTTATTTCTGCTCCCAGTGCACTAACTTGTCCATTACTGTGGCAAGATGGCTTGTGCTTGTCATGAACCGGCAACTACTCAGTTTCGAAACAGCCCCCAGTTTGGTTCCTTCCCCTGTCTAAGAGGGGGGAAGGAAGGGGTTGGTGGTGCAGGACGTGACGATGGGGGACACAGAATCATCGGCAGATGCTCAAGCCTTGAATTTGATTCGCAAGGTATATAACAGGTTGATGCAGCCGCCAAAGCTAATATCAAAGGATTGAATGCGGGGTACTGAAGGCTGGCAAGGTTATATGTGATGAATGGGAAGGATGACTAGTTTGGGATTTGGGTGATGCGGAGCGGGAAGGTGCAGGATAAGATTGCGTATGCTCTTGCCGTTTCTCAGGCGAGCATCTTTCAGAAACGGCAGGAGAAGAGTTAATCACATCTTATACGATTATGATGCCCATCGCAGCCGCTAGCTGAGTTGACCGTTTCGCAATCGATTGGATGAGAATTAATTGAGCAGAATGGTCGCTTGTAGTGGCGAACTGCATGAACTTTGGAGCCAATACTAAGTAATCAACGACGACAATATTCGTCATTTTCCGTTTTTGGCATCGCAAGAATGGTTGGTTGCGACTTTGTACCGCACCAAGATCTCAATAAATTGCAAAGTTTGTGAGTTCAGTGGCGGACTTGGTTTCGTGTAATACATCCCAAGAACCCCCAAAGTACCATATTGTGTGTCTTAATGTGACTTGTCCAACTTTCCTTGCTTGTAACTTTTTTGTCCATATATCGACAAACTAGATGTAGAGAAAAGGGAGAAAACAACAACGTCAAAACGTTCACCGTATCCGAATAACACTGTTTGGCTAGAAACTCACCATCTTTCTATAGTGCATCTGACTTTGAAGCTCAACCCGTCAATCACTTCCTAATGTTCCTAGATACTTTCCAGACAGCAATCATAGTATGCCCTTCATCTGCTCCCCCGCAACAAAGCAGCGCAGACGCCCCAAGCCCAGGCCGTTTCAGAGTAGATGCCGGGTCATCAACTCGCCACAAAGCTTAGTCAACTCAGCAGAAAAAAGGGGAGAGAGCACGGGCGTGCGGGGATGTGGGGACACAATGAGCCGAGATAAAAGAGGGGAATAGATAAGTCGGAGCGGCGAGGTTCAGATGCCAATAGACGCCTGTGATAGGCGGATGCAGAGAAGAGTCATGAAAACTCAGGGCGGTGGTAAGTTTGAGTTGTGCATGAAAGCGCCAGTATGACGACAGTGGACATGGGATGACTGATGATGGGTATGCACGATGCGCGACGTTTGGCGGCTGCGTGGTCTCGGGATGGCGGGCCTCTAAGATGGGGTCCTTTTTTTGGTGCGGGAAAGACTTTGTGGAAGTTGAAAGGATTTGTGAGATTGGTCGGCCTCAAAGAAGTCTCAGGGACTGTAATATCTCGGGACTGGAAGGACATAGAGAAATTGACGGGCAAGGGGGTACCAAGAGGGATATGAAGCGGATCTCAAAATACCCGATGTATGTCTCTAATATTGCAGATATTGGGGATCATGTTTTCAGACATATTAAAAACGACTGAACCGTTGGTTTGAGAATTTCATTGCGGGGAGGTATGCGGAATAGGCCTTGCCATGAATAGACCGAGGAAAACTGAATACTGGAATAATACACGGAGCATGGCCTTGATGCTGGGTTATAGTGGACTAAGGCACACTCGCACCCATAATTTTGTTGGAGTCTTTTCGGGATTGCAATTTTTCGTGTGGTTGTCGAGTTTAATGCGATGTTACCACCGCCGGTGGCATCACCACGCAGAGACAAGTCAAGTTGAGTGCTTACCTGTTTGGCCAGACATTTTGTCGATATAAAACTGAAAAATATAAAAGGAGAAGATAAAAAATTGGTAGATGATATATAATCAAGGCGATACCACAATGCAGTTCTCGTTGTTTGTTGCCGTGGAGGCTGATATGTCCATAAAGCGCAATGGCTCAGCAACAAACGCAGAAATATATAGTAGGTATATATATATATGCAGCTTCTATTTCCTCAGCTCGTGACTATCAGGAAACCCAAATATATAAACGGGTAAATCCCTCACAACAACGAATCTGGAAGCACAAACGAACACAAGAATCGGAAAGACGGCCCGTATCGGAAGACCGGACCGAGCTATACTAAGTGGCGTCGATCGTCGAACGGGAAGAAAAAAAAATATGTCGAGAAAGGAGACTCGGGGAGACCGCGAGGTGTGGAGGCGGCAACGGATAATCGGGAAGGGTGTAGTGAAATGTATGGCCCGGAGTGGTCGTGATACTTTGTAGTTTGCGCTGGTTGATATGGCAGAAGGCCTCGAAGGAAGGCGCGGATCGTGACGTGGCGAATGCGATGAAGTAAATGGCGCGGCGAGTGTGCGATGTGAGAAGAAGGCAGTGGGAATTATATTGTAGGGCGGTGGTGGTGGTGGTGGTAATGGTGAAGAAGATATTGCAGAATGGAGATTGGAGCCGTGATGGAATGGAATGAAAGAGTGGTGGTGGTCTAGTTGTAAGTGGAGAAAGAACTTGGGGGTGACTTAGTTAAAATAAAATAAAAAATAAAAAAACGTTGAAAAATCACACAATGGCCGGAAGTGGCGGTGATAGAGTTTGCTCTGAAGTCTCTATTGGCGGCGAATGAGGATGGTAACAGGCTGCGGTCGAGAACGATGGTTATTTGGCTCGTGGTGGAAGCAAATGAAAAAGGTCAAGAAGCAGAGCCGGAGGACTAAAAGTTATAAAATAAAATTCCGAGATGGATCGAGGGAAAAGAGGCAGGGCACACAGGAGAGGAAGGAACCAGAACGATGGTTGGAAGGATGAGCTCAGGGATGGGAATTGGTGGGTTGATGTGAGAAAGAAAGGCTTTTCTTGGGGTTTTGCAGATTTTGGGGTTTATGCAGAAAAAAGGCTGGATGCACGTGGAGACAATCGGAAATGTGTGAATGAGATTAAAGGTCGTACCTGAAGATGAGGAGGATGTGAAATTCGAAGTATGTATTCAGGTTGACAGAGGAATTGTGTTGGACGAAACAAAGATTGCCGGTTACTCAAGCAGAGTTGCGAGGATGGTTGAGGTTTTAGAGTCTTTTTCTTTGGGCAGATGAGTCAAGTTGGTCAGCTGATGATAACCCAGGATGTACAAAGGATTCAGTTGTTGATGTATGGTATTTATAACAAATTGGTTGCGTGAACCAAAATATTTTACAAGTAGAATTCGCAGCGAATAATCAAGGAATCAAAGGACAACATAGGGCCATGGACGAGTTGTATACAGAAAAACAGAAAAAAGAGAACCAGAAATGAAATGTTCGGTTCTTATAATTCTGATGTACCAATATTTACATTTTTCTAGACTGGCTAAAAATCGATAATATGGGAAGAGAGTTCCCCCGGGACTCACGGACTGTGATTTATACGGGAATATCAAAATGGCAGATTAACAGCTTTGCAAAAAATGGAAGATCTTTTCGAATGTGGCAATGGAATTTAAAACCTCGCATGGCGTCTTGGGAATTGATTACTTGTACGGTTCTTTGTCATTACACGGTAGATCCGACTTGCATTCTTTTGCCTTTGGCCCTAGGAAAAGGTCAATGTTTTTGGTTAATTTGTCGATGTCCCGATTTCAGTTTGCCTTTGAAGATAAACACCCAGTTGGTACTAGACAAGACAACAGAGACAAGCAGAATCAAACTGTTCTTTGTTCACGTCTGCTTCTTAATCCAATCACTTAGTCACAATAACACCCATCAAAGTCTATTCCATGAATCACATCCAACATACCACCGTCCCACTCTCCCACGATATCAGCCCCGACATCGTGTCCTCCTGCATGTCACAGCCAGGGGTAAAATAACTATCTTTGTCTTGAGGAATCTGCCTTGGCATCTTCGGCATATCCAACAACCCCTTCAAAGTCCGTAATCCTGCCCAAATCTTTGCGTGCCTGACTCGACGCATCAAGTTCACCCAGTACGCACAAAAATTCTAGTCTACCAAGTGAGCCTCGTATTCCTCTTGGTCCCTGCTCACATCACTCCGTATGTAAGTACTTGGCACAGACCTCAATACCCACCAGATAAATACAGACCACCAACACCACTTGTCAATGACGATCCTACCTCACCGTACTCTAACATCTCCATAACCAGCGCATCTTTTTTGCTTCTGCGGACGGGAAATGTCCCCATCTTCAAAATCTACACAGAATCTCACCACCCGATACAGATAACGACATCCCCCCTTCTCAACTCAGAGTCTCCAATTCTCCTTCCCCATCTGGTCTCTCCCAGCTTCCTTGTCCATGCATTTATGATTTATCTTTAGTATATCTGTATCGTGTATAGTCTCATCATCGCAAACATGTGCCCTGATCGCCGAGGTCACTTGTCATCGCTTGCTGATGTCCTCATTGGGCCTGAGGGTTTCCGTTCTTGGATGTAAGCATCTACGTAGTTTGCATTAAGTAGGACCGGAAAAACTGTGTCATAACATTGAATCTAGAAAAAAAAATATCGTTGGGATAGTCAGAATTCGGATTGCATCTTTAAAAGCGTCAGATGAGAACGTTGTTGTTACCATGAGCGGGGGAAATGAGAAATACGGTAGAAAAAGCGGCACAGATTTGGAACTGATTCAGTTGTGGTGGCTGGCCACTATTATGGTATTCAAGCAAGGGTGTTTGGTTAGGGTTATATTCTCGAGGGTTTGATGTCTCTTCTGGATGCGGCGATGTTGAACAAATATTGATCTGGTTCGGGCTAATGATGTCCATTGATGGATAAATGACTTCATGTTGGGCTCGAACAAACTCGGCAAAGCTGCTAGCACCGATATTCTGAGACATTACTGTTTGATCAAAAGCAATCAGTCATCATCAATCACACAGCACCGCCCCATCCGTCGATCATTCTAACCATCCCACACACTATCATCATTTGTCTTTTCTATCGATGTCGATGGTTCCAGTACTAAATAGATATTGTAAACAATTATCAGGAAAATTCAATATTCGGTTCTTGGAGCTAGACTGGAAGGATGGCTTTATAGCGTCATTTTTGGTTTTTGGTGGCTTGACCTACGGGATCTGTGAGCAATATATCTTTTTTTTTGTTCTAAGGGTTAGACTCTGATGGTGGTAACGTTAGCTTGATAGGTGCCAATACCGGCAGTTATTTTAGGAATGCTGTAGCCCTTCTAGCTCAATGGTGGGGCATCAGACCTCTAATCTGAGGGCTGCAGGTTCGAGGCCCATGCGAGGGGCTTTAATCTTCACGCCTGACTTCAAGTCGCTTACTTTTTTTTTCATAGTCATGGATTCACTTGTGATTTATTCTTTGATATCTGTAGTCAGATTTCAAATTGACATAGAGGTACCGGTATTCCTATACTCAAAATTGTCCAATGTTGTTTGAAATGACATACAAGCTATGATGCTCTGTGTTAGGGTTACATCACGACCGTGATCACAAATGTTGCCACTAATAAAAGCGATGACTTATTGCATCTATTTATACTGAACTGGAATTTTATATATTAGGCTCAGCCCCTAGGAGCCCTCAATCTTCTGACATTGTATTTTTGACATTGTGTTACATGATGCGTCCACGCAGATCTCTGAACAACATTGTCGCTGCAAACCTTTATATAAGGTAAAGTAAACCTTCGCCTAAGGAAAATAAATCGAAAATACCTATGATGAATCCTTTTATATAATCGAATTGTATGTAGATATCAACAAACATGAGCTTGGAATATTTAACAAAATTCATCACAGCAGAAAGGTCAATCTGTGGCCCCGTTTCTGCTGTATATACAATCCTAAGATAACAACTTTACATGCCATATTTGCGTTCCTTGTCCTTGATGAGGAACTCCTTGCCCGTGGTAGATTTATACTGGTTGCGAATAAAGCTAGCAATAGCCTCATCCTTCGCCTGCTCGGCGGCCGTCTCGTTGGACTGCTGACCCTGCTTCAAGACGTGCTCCTGGAAGGCGTCGATACCTGTATTGAGACAACGGAAATGTGTTAGTGGGTAAAGATCAGATTATCCGAATAGATGTTGGATAAGGTTTATGTGGTGGCGTACCTTTGTCAAGGTAGTCCTCATTCTTTTCGCCTTGTTCACCACCGCCAGCGGCGTTGTTGATCATGCCCATGAGGCCACTGGAGCCAGACTGCTTGTTGTCACCGGACTCCTTGTTGCCCGAGTTAGAAAGGGCCGACTTGGCCTGGTTGGCGAGCCTATTGAAGTCCATTTTTGAGTAATATGAGAAATGTATAATGCATGTGTAAGATGATAATTCTAGAGAAAACAAATCGAACCATGGATTTGGAGAAGGCGGGAAGTTCTGTCTTATATACACAAGACTCGATGGTCATTTGGTCATTCGAGCTCTATGGAGTTGGTATTCTGCGGCGGGAGGCCTTGCTTTGTTTTCAGTTGTTGAGGTTGGGGAACTTGTCTAAGGAATCTTGCCAGAGACAAGTATCTTTTACTTTTCTGCCGCCTTCATGGCAAGCTGAACTCCATGTACTGAAGATTTACATGTATACTAGACGTACACATGTGAATGAAATCGGTATTTACAGTTGTTTACACAGTTCTTCTCCAGAGGTCATCTGAAGCTGCAGTGTCGACGCTACAGGAAGGGAAACCGATTCAGGTACAGTGGTGGGTATAGAAGCAAGGAGTAATAGGCGTTTATATGATAGATGTCGAGATTTGTCTACAGACCAATCGCTGTGGAAGGAAGCTGTGAGTTCAGCTGGGCATACAGAGCTGGGGAAGGAGGGGCAGGCATCGGGAAAGATGTAGACCCGAGTGTATTCATTAATTGGAAGGAGAGATATAAGCATCAGAGACGCATTTTGTGGTGACACAGGAGATGATGTGCAACATAGTTAAGATAATTCTATTAAGGTCACGAAATGTAGGTGAGAACTCTGAGAAATGGATGGTGAAGCACTAAGTATTGATAATGCAATCTTGACTGTCTAATAATTTTTTAAGCTCTAATTCTTTTCCCTTTTCCACAGTACCTCACTTAACTATCATGACCTCAGCCTCATCCAGATATGGAAGGTCTGCCTTGGTGTGTGCAGGCTCTCTGGGTTCAGCCCTGGTCTCCACCAGACGCCACATGTATCTTTCAACACTAGACCATGCAGCATGACATTGCCATTGCACAACTCTGATTTCACTTCGCCATACGCATCCTTGACTTCTTATTTAGCTCTGGCACTAACTCTTGACTCAAATTCATTCGCGTCCACTCGTGGCTATTGTCCCCGTACGTATATAGACACAAAAATCCAACCACCGAAATCGTCAGCAATCGTTAAGCGAGCGTTATTTGGAGCTGACCTTTAAGTTCCAATTCCCCCTGGATTCCTCCAATATTATTGAAGACCTTTTAGCTTTGCTCCTTCTGGTGAGATCCGTATTTAGGGTTTATATAGGGTCTATGAATATGTTAACAGCCATGTCACGCCACGGATGAAGGGATGGAAGGGTTGTATAGTCATAAAAAGTGGAGAAAGTGCGGGAAACAGACGAGCGAAAGGGTTTAATGGCGGGGTAATAACTTACAGAGTGGGAAACCCTGGGCTTGACAGCATTCTATGGTGTGACTAGAGACCATCCGTTAAGTGGTGAGAGGTATCGAGACAAAGAGTCATCATTGTGAAAAGTACCCGTTACTTTGGGGATAGAAGTGACGACTATAGCTTGACTTTTAGATTGTAAAAGACCAAGGTGAGTAGTATATCAATGTGGTTGTCGCCCTAATTATATCACTTACAAAGAGAATTAAATAAGAAAATGTGTCTAACTTTGAACAATTTCGTCATAGACACCACCATGTCCGACGCCCCCACTGACCCCAAGCTCACTGAGGCCCTCGCTGCCCCCACCCCCGCCGCCGAGGGCGAGGAGGCTAGCCCCTCTAAGAAGGCTCAGAAGAAGGCCGAGGCCAAAGCCAAGAAGGAAGCCGAAAAGGTCCGTCGCGCCGCCGAGCGCAAGGCCGCTGAAGACGCCAAGAAGGCCGCCGAGGCCACCGAGGATCTCGCCAAAGATAACTACGGCCCTATTGCCCCGTCAATTAAATTTGCGGTTCCCCGGATCCACCTGCATGATGTTGCGGAGGCGGATGTTGGGAAGAAGGTTATGTTGCGGGGTTGGATTCAGAACTCTCGGATGCAAGGGGCTAAGATGGCTTTCCTGGAGATTCGCGAGGAGAGAGCCTGGACTATTCAGGGTGTCGTGGCTGCCTCACCTGAGGGTAAGCCTGTCTCCAAGCCTATGGTCAAGTGGATTGGTGGCATCAAACTTGAGTCCTACATTGCCGTTGAGGGCACTATCCAGAAACCTCTGGAGCCCGTAAAGTCCTGCAAGGTCTCCAACTACGAACTCCATATTACTCGTCTGTACCTCGTCTCTTCTGGTCCTGAAGTTCTCGGTCTCTCCCTCGCCGTCTCCAACCGCGCCGTCATGGGCATTGATGAGGAGGAGGACGATAAGGAGGCTGCTATCGCCAAGGTTGCTGTCGAGTCTCTGTCCATTGATGGTGTCCCTTCTGCCTCCCTGGCCACGCACCTGAACAACCCCGCCATGCACAAGCGGGCTCCTGTCCAGCAGGCCATTGCCGACATCCGCATGGGTGTCCGTAAGCTGTTTGCCGAGTACCTCGATTCCCAGCGCTTCAACCAGTTTGAGGCTCCTTGCCTCATCGGTGCCTCTTCGGAGGGCGGTGCCAACGTTTTCGGCATGAAGTACTTTGACAAGCAGGCTTTCCTAGCGCAGTCCCCCCAGTTCTACAAGCAGATGGAGATTGCCGGTGGCCGTAAGCGCGTGTACTGCATTGGTCCCGTTTTTCGCGCTGAGAACTCCAATACCCCCCGCCATATGACCGAGTTCACCGGTCTTGATCTGGAGATGGAGATTGAGGAGTCGTACCACGAGGTACGTGACACTCTTGAGAAGGTTCTCTTGTACATTTTCCGTGGTCTCCGCGAGCGTTTTGCCGAGGAGATTACCCTGGTGCGCACCGTGTACCCCTCGGAGGACTTCCTTCTCCCCGAACCTGGAAAGGAGGTCCGCCTTACCTTTGCCGAGGGCCAGAAGCTGCTAAGAGAGGAGGGCCCCGAGGAGTACCGTAACGTCTCTGACTTTGAGGACATGTCGACGCCGCAGGAGAAGGCGCTGGGAGCGCTTGTCCGCAAGAAGTTCAACACTGACTTCTACGTGCTGGACAAGTTCCCCGAGGAGGCTCGGCCGTTCTACGCCTTGGAGGACCCCGAGGACGAGCGGTTGACCAACTCGTATGACTTTTTTATGAGAGGGCAGGAGATTTTGTCGGGCGGGCAGCGTATTCATGATCCAGAGTTGCTGGAGAAGAGAATTCGCAAGAAGGGGATTGACCCGAAGTCACCGGGGATCAAGGAATACGTTGATGTGTTCCGGAGTGCGGGAGTGCCGCCGCATGGTGGTGGTGGTATTGGGTTGGATCGGGTGGTTGCTTGGTATTTGAACTTGCCGAGTGTGCACTTGACGTCTTATTACCCGCGTACGCCGAAGAGACTGCTGCCGTAAGGGGAAGGGAGAGGCAGGTATGCAGGTAGATGAATAAAAAGAAAACGGAAATGTCACGAACATGTTTATAAGTTGATATTTCGAACAGAACCAAGTAATATTGAAAGCAGAACTATGTGTAAACCGAGTTAAACCAAGGAACCAAAGACAGATAATCTACAGAAATCAAATACCGACCAACTCCAGACCCGAACTCCGGCCAACGCCTTGACTACCGTGGGAAGATTCGGCTTCAAAGCTTTAGACAGAACTTCTTAAATGGATAACAGAGAACATCTGGAGTCTTTGTATCGTGATCAGATATCTAATGACATGGTGTATCTTGTCTAGCCAAAGACTTGATACGGGTCACTATAAGTGAGATACCAGTTTATAGATACATTGTCGACATCCAAAGTTCTCTCCTCGTTGCCCGATAATCAGCGGAGCCTCCACTCATCCATCCACCATCTCCAACACACTTTAATACCCCGTCGCCCTCGCCATTGCCGACGAAATCGTCCCCATTGCCCCCTTTACCGCCTCGTACCCCGGCGTAAACCTCATATCCATCCCCATCGCATACCAAGGGTTCCGCCCGCTGCTCCCCGTCATCCAGCTATCCCTCAAATACGCCGCTGTCACCGCATTCCCGCGCAGCCACACGTCCCGTTCTACCAGCGCCATCCGGCACACCCACACCGTGTACACAGAGACCATCGTGAAGATCGCCGGGGCCAGCGAGGATAACTGTACGTGGTGGACGTATTTGAACGAGGGTTTCTCGGGGGCGTCTCGGGCGCCGAGGAAGGGGATGGAGAGACGGGTGCACAGGAGGACGACGAGGTACCCGGTGAACTGGAAGGTGAGGAGGATCACCGACAAGAAAAGACTCCAGGTATACCGGAATGAAAAGACTACCGACTCCGCCACCCGCGCCACCTGTCCCATGAACCCGCCCGCCTTCGCATACCGGATATCCGCCATCTTCTTCGCCTTAGCTGCCAACTCTGTACTATGCTCCAAACACTCTTCCTCCTCATGATGCACACAGTGAAACGGCAGATACTCCGGGTTCGGATTCACCACATGACAGCAGATGCCATAGACTTTCGTCAGCGGGCATGGGCATTCGACGTATCCGTCACAGCCGGCGCAGCCCTCGAGGTTGAATTGCAGAATGTTGGAAAGGTCGAGGGCCTCGTTGCGAAGGAATTGTCCGGTGAGAGTGCGCAATTGGCGGAGGGTAGAGGCCTCGAGGCGCGAGGGGTCGACAAGGTCCATGAAGCGGAAGACGTCGGGTTCGGTGGTACGGTTCCAGGTGATGGGGCCGGGGAGGCGGAGTTTTGCGAGCGGCTCGTGTTGAGCGGTGGTCGTGGCATAGGGGGAGATGGCATAGTGATGGAGGCTTTCTTTGAGGTCAGTGATACGGGCTTGCAGATTGTCGAGAGTGGTGGCGGCGATTTCCTCCTGGGCGGCGAATAGTTGTTCGAGGTGATTGGCCGTGTGGAGTATCTCGTCGTTCTCGGCAATCCGGGACTCCCAAATATCCCTCAGCTGCGCCACTGCCGTGGAAAACACAGCTGCCGTCGGGTCAGCCCCAGCCAACTTTGTCTCAGTAACCGGGTCCAATTCCAGCACAGTGAGCCGCAGGGACTCGTGGCCCATCTGGATAAGGGCGTTCAGGCCATCGCGGTGGTCAAGGAGTTCAGAAATTGTGTCGACAGCGGCCTCGATGACTTGGCGTTTACCGACATGTTCGGTCCAGAGAGTGCGGAGATCTGTCAGTAGAGAGTCGAAGGGGTCGTGCGCCGAGAGGGCAACGGCACCTGCAGCAGCGGCGGCCTGCTCAGCGAGGTGATCTTGCAGTTTCCGGCGGGTCTCATGCAGTGCGGACACCTCAATCTGCAGATGGCGCAGCTTCATCTTGGTGTCGGTATAGTCGTTCTCAGAGGAGACCAGCGCGCGTTTCAGCTGCTTGATGTCCCGCTGCAGACTGTCGATCTGCTTGGCCGCCGCGTCATTATTGGTAACGGTCGCCTCGTACTCGGCGCGCACCCCCGCAAACTCATCCTGAACCCTGCCGGCCACATTCCCCATCTCGGCCACCTTGCCCTCAGCCACAGCCCGCGTCATCTCGGCCTCGGCCGTCTTATTCTCCAGGGCCCCGTGAGCACTAAACAACTGATCACGCTCGCTGTCTAATCTGGTCGCCTGCTCAGTAATGTACTTTAGCTTCAGCTGCAGCTTCTCAATCTCCATCTCCAGCTCCTTCTTGGCCTGCTTCGCCTTCTTGGCCAGCTCCTCGAGTTCCTTTTCCTTGGCCGCGAGGTCCGCGTGGTACTTTCTCATCTTGACGTTGTTGGCCAGGACCTGCCGCTCGGCCGCCTGCTGCTTCTCCGTGACGTTTTTCACCTGCGCTACCAGCCAGCTGCTCTCGATATCAGCCTTGTCCAGCTTACTCTTGAGCCCGACGACCTCATTCTCCTTTTCTTGAAGGCCCTTTTTGACGTCATCCGCTGAGGCCCCAGACTTGCTCAGAGAGGCCGTCTTGGCCTCCAGCTCGTCCTGCAGCCGGGTGATAGCCTCCGTCTTCTCCGCCATCGTTTTGCCCGTCGCGACCAAGTCGGCTGCCAGCTGCTCCTTGACTTTCTCTACCTTGGCATTCTCCTCCTCAACCTGCCTAATCTTTCCCTTCAATTCCTTGATCTCCACCGCCAACCCGCCGGCTTTCTCTTTAGTCTTCCGCACTTCCGCCTCCCTGGCCGCCACCGCAGCTGCAACCGCCGACACCGCCTTGCCGAGCAACTCACCATTGCCTTCGCTGACTTGCTTCAGCACATCGGCCCGGCACAGATCCTCATTGTACTTAGCCTGCGCCTCCGATAACTGCTCGCCCTCCTTCGGAACCACCAGTCCGATCGCCCCCACCGACCACTCCTTGAACGCCGGATCCGCTTGCGTCACCTGCACGGCCAAATGATACTGATGTGCAATCTGCGCAATCTGCGTATCTCGCTCCGGATCCGCCAACTCCTCAATATGCGGCACCCCCGCAAAGTTCCCCGTCACCCTCTCCGCAAATGCCGCCAGCGCCCTCTGTACCTTCTCAATCCCCGCCTCCAGTATGGCTTTTTCCTTCTCCAGCGCCACCAGAAACTCCTTATCTGGCATGCCGGCCTTCAGCGTCGTAATCGTCTTCTTGGCCGCCTCGAGCTCCCGCGAGCGGACCCGTACTTCCTCTTCCAGCCGCTTCTTCTGCTTTGATGCCGCGTCCTTCTCCTCCTTGAGCCGGCCGTTCTTGGACTTATTGTCTTCAATCTGCCTCTTCTGCTGCAGTAACAGCTTCTTCTGCTCCTCGTTGCTGCCCTTGGCGCTAACCACAGTCGCCTCGAGGTTCTTGATCTTGACCGCCAGCTTCTTGCTCTTGTTGTCGAGCTCGCGGACCTTGCTCACCTGCTGCGCTGTCACCTGCTTCTCCGCTACCAGCTGCTTCTGCACCTTGGCCAGCTCCTCGGTCTTCCCCTCGAGCTCCTTGGCCTTGTGACTGAGGCTGGCTGTCGTCTCCTCCAGCTTCTTGGTCAACTCCTCCAGACTCGCCTCCTTGTCCTTGAGCTGGCGCTCGAGCTGCGCCTTGTTCTTAGTCAGCAACCTGAGCATGATGTCGTCCTTGTCCGACTTCTTCTGCCGCTCGGTCACATCATTCTGGGCTGCTGCGAGCTCCGCCTTGATTGTGGCGATCTCGCCCTTGAGATTGATCTTGTCCTTGGAAGCCTTGGCCGACAGTGCTTCACGCGTAGACTTAGCTGAGCGCAGGGCAGGTTCCTTGGCCTCCTTGTCCTTGATGTTGTCGAGTCTCCGCTGAGCCTCACTGAGCTCGAGACCCTTGGCCTCGATCTTGGAAAGATCCTCCCTGTACTTTCCGGCATTGGCAAGGTCAACTTGCGCTTTCTTGACAGCTTCCTCAGCCGCCTTGACATCGACTTCAAACCGGGCCACCTTGTCCTTCTCCGTCTGTAGGGCCTCTTGGGTCTTACGCCACGAGTCCTTGTATATCGAAGCATTCTCCTCCAAATTCTTAGCACTGGCCCCAGACAGCTCGAGCTGGCTGGCCAGGTCGGCATTCTTAGTCTTGGTGGTCTGGATCTCCTCGGTCAAGTCGGTAACCTGGTCCTGAAGGTCGTCGACGCGGCTGGTGACCACCTCAAGTTCCCGGAGATTCTTCTTAATCTCTTCGTTCTTGCTGCAGAGAAGGAGCGCCTGTGTCTGTTCATGGGTGCGGGACCTTTCCAGCTCGGAGCGCAGCCCGTTGGCTTGCTGCAGCAACAGGGCATACCGGCTCTTTTTATCCTTGGGTACTTTGTCCACGGACACATGCAAGCCAGCAGCCAGGCTGGTCAGTACAGTCGGCGAGAGGTAGTCGTCGTCTGCCTCATCCTCTTTGCTGTCCTCCCGCTCACCGCCGAGTTCCTTGGTCTTGTCAATGGTGAGAAGATCATCCCCAAGGCCGCCGGTCGGATCAGGGAGAAGATAAGGGTTGCTGTAGTCACCAGCTTTGATCAGTTGCTGCATGCGGCGGATCTTCTCCCGCTGGCAGAAGATGACGCGCGCCAACTGCTCGTGTTTCTCAGACTGCGTGGCCATGGAAGCAATGGACCCAGCTAGCTCGGCAAAGTGGGGCTGGTTTTCGACATCAGCCAAAAAGTTGGGATTCGCCTTCTTGAGGATCTTCATACCCTCAACGAGACGCATGACGACCGCAGTGGCAGGATCCAGCGAGGCATCGGCGGCAACAGACTCTTCGACCTGCTGGATGTACTGGATGAGCCACTCCTTGATGTCGCTAATCATGCTGGACAGCTCGCTGGCGCCAAACCAGTTCTTGATAACGTTCTTGTTGCTGGAAAGCACCAGGATCTTGGCCTCTTGCAGCACGTTTTGCTGGAGGAACTTGGTGACGAGACCGGCGAGGAGGAAAACGGATTGGTTGAGGTGGTCCTCGCGCACCGAGGTCGAGGTGGTCGGGTCAAAGGCACCGCCGGGGACGTCAACATACGACTCCACCACATCGGCCTCGTTCTGAATGGCAATATCGAGCATCTGGGACTCCTGGGCTACAAAATCGGCCGCCGTGTGGACGCCGGCAGCCGTCAGATTGTATAGCTTCTGTGGCAGTGGATCATGCTTGATGTTGTCCATACTCTGCATGACCGACTCCTGAATCTCCTCGGAATCCCTAAGGCGAACCTTGGCCAAGTCCTGCCTAATTATCGCCCATTTCTTGCTTGCCGCCACGGTATCGCCCGCGGCAATATTTGGCAACGCGGCCGCACGGCTCCTCAACTGCTGCTGGAGCTCCTTGGTCTGCCGCACCTTGACGTCTAACTTATTCTCAAACTCCTCAATGTCGCCCTGGTGGCTCTCGCGCAGTGCAGCTAGGTGGCTCTCGAGCGCGCGGAGCTCGTCCTTGTGCTGGGTGTCAAGCTTGGTATACAGTTTGGTGACAAAGTCGATGATGCGCTCACGGGTGGCACGGCGGGGTTCGTGGCGGGGATTGGCGCGGTGGCGGTGGCTGATGGAGACGGGGTCAGCTTTGATGTTGTGGTCATCAAAGATGGAGGCGATGAAGGCGTCAAGGGCAGTGAAGTCTTCGTTGTCTTCAAGGTTGCCGGGAGTGGGGTGATGGCCGGAGCGGGATATCTGGTGGGACATGGTGGTGATGGCAATAGGATGGTGAAAGAAGAGAAGAGGTGGTATCATAAGGGTTAAAGTAACGGATGAGGGTCTGTCGATTGTGTAAGTCAAAATGACAAGTCCAAAAAGGTTAAAGTGAATAGAAAAAAGAAAAAAGACGAAGGTTTGTCTGCTCGAGTAACCAAAAACGAATGGAAACAAGAAAGTGAAGAACAAAGCAAAAAGAAAAAAAAGCTTCTTTTTTCCTCCGGAATGTTTGCCTTCTTATCTTATTGTACCTCTCCTCCAAGCCAAAGCCAACTTCTCTTCTTGTTCTTCTTTTTATTCCCATCCACTATCAAAGAAGCCACCACTCAAAATCTCAGCCCATCGTTTTTCTTTGTTAGGATTTCCCAATCCAGCTGAGCATGCGGCCCTTTGTTGATATGGTCACAATAGAGTAGTAAGGCGATGCAGCGGGGATGCCAAGGTATTCATTGTTGTAGGGGGGGGGGGGGGGTGAGAAGAGTAACAGGTTCTTTGGTGAGGGGGCGTGAAGTATTAGATTGGTTCCTGCATCTGTGGGGTGGTGAAAGTGTCAAAGGGAGGGTCTCACTTTGGTGATGACTTTGCTGGGACGATGTCGTTGAAGGAGTTGCATTTTAGCGAGGTTTGTGGCACCTACTCAGATTGACATGATGCCAAACTAATATCACAACAAACTCGATTTTTATAGAGAAAAAAACTCGGCTAAAACACTAATATCATGTCTTGGTATCCATCACAAATTTGACTTACTTTCTCTTTCCCTCTCTCTCTCTCTCTCTCTCGCTCCGGTCTCACTTTCTTTGACGACGCCCATCAGCCAATCACATGGCTCCACCCCATCAAAGAACCCCGAAATAGAAAGTACCACAAGCCATTTTGACTCCTGTCGAGAGCCACAACCACAACAGCTCGTCACAGAAATAGAAAAAAGAACATAAATACAAAGACCCATATTAAAACACTCTATTGTGAATGACACATAGAAAACATACAAATCAAGGTCATTAGTTGATCAAACCAAGAAAAGAAAAGAAAAGAAAAGTGGTATCATTATCCCATAGTTACCTCTACCGCGGCCTCTTGCCTCAAGCTTCCGATCACGAATACCACCCCGTGGCTCCCGGCTGCTGTGTCCGCACAGCTCGATGCGGAATCATGCTCTCCATAATCCCCAGAACCTCCACAATCTCCTTCCACGTCCTCTTATCCAACGTAAAGATCGCCTGCCGCTTAGCATCCGCATCTTGCGTCCCGGGCACATAGCCCTCCGTCACTGACACACTCGGGATGCCCATATCGTCAAACTCCAATTGTACCTGCCCGTCCCGCACCAGAAAACTCAGATAAAACATATTCTCTACCGTCTGTGAATAGCTCTCCGGGTTCACCACAAACCGCATCAGGTCGATGCCCCCAGTCGCCCGCAACCCCTTGGAATGCATCAACCGGAACTGTTCCTCCTGCGCCATCCGCTCATCTAACAGCTCCTCTAACTCCGTCTGAATCTCATCCTGCAACTGCGCCAACCTCTGCAGAACCTGCGCGCAAATCACGGTCAAGTCATTGTCCACTTTAGCCAAATCCTCCGTATTAAGCACCTCCGGCCTCGTCTCCACCATCTCATTCGCCCGCAACGGCGCACTCCGCTTCGCCACCTTCCGACTCTTCTTCTCCGTCCCCAACGGCCCCAACAGAAACCCTGCCACCGCCCCCCTGCCCCCTGCCGGCACCGCCGCAAACTCCCCCACATGCGCCCACCCGGACACTCCCCTCTCTTCCCCCCGCCTCATCAACCCCCTCACTTTCCCAATCAGCCCGTCGACATCGACGCCTTCGGCCGACGGCCCGCTCATGAGGTGGACCGTCTTGCGGTGCAGGAGGTCTGCAACAGTGATCTGGAGCTTCGAGTCGATGGCGGCCTCGGCGGTCTGGCGGATGTTTTTGGAGATTTCGTTGGAGGATTCGAGGACGGTGAGGAGGGAGGGGTCGCCGGGTTTGAGAAGGGTGTCCGAGGTGGTTAGTTGGGCATTGAGGGCGCGGAGGGCGCGTTGGACGCGGCGGCGCTCATCAAGGGGTTGGAAGGGGTCGTAGACAGAGGTGGGGGTCGGGGTTGGGGGGGGTGTAGAGGAGGGGGGTGGTCCGTTGACGTTTGCCTTGGGTGGTGGACGATGGTGGGGGGGTCCATGGTGGGGGGGTGGAGGGCGGTTTCGGTGATGTCGAAAGGGTATAATTTAGAAAAGGTAGATTAAAGATTAGATACAAAATGTCTGTAGATCAGTCTATGGTATGTAGTCTTAAAGTTCTAATGAGAAAACAATATGTCGGATATCTTTCAATGTCAATCGTGAATTCACACAAAACTCATCCCTTTGATCGCGCTGTACGCGTCCTAATCAACCCCAATTCGGAAAGTACTGTTCCTTCTTAGGCAATAATTAGGGTCCACTAGGGTCTTCGAGTACTATCATTTCCCAGGATCACCCGGCAGCTGTCAGATGACCAGGGGCAGCTCCATATTTCACGATTGGATTGCGACCGACATCACCAGTGGTTGGCGGCTTCAAGACGCATGCAACGAGCTAGCGCCTATCACGAATCCTTCACTTTTTACGGACCTGGGAGTTTCTTGTGTTTTTTTCTTGTTTACTGATCTCACTTAGATTATAGGCCGTTGGCTTTTTCTTGTTGGTATTTAAATAATATTGGGAGCGAGATTACAGCAGCACATCTACATGGAACGAGCCGGGCGCATTTGACCCTGCGATAACCATCCACAGTATCATGGAACCCTTTACATTTTCCGTGACGCCAAGTCTCGACTTGGATGTCAAGATCCGACTGTGAGTAGCCCCGAATATGACCTGATAATGCGCCCTCATTCATCAATCTCTAACCCTTTCTGTCCTCCGTAGCATTAACCTCGAAGGCGACGAGCCGTCCCCCGCTTTCTCCACTCTCCTCAAGGACGACCAACTACGACACACGGGTGCCAACATCAGCTCATACTCCGACATCTTCGCTATTATTCAGGTCTTTGCCGGCTCAAAACCGTTGGCGGTTCCCATGCAGACCTCATACAAAGCTTTCAAATCTGAAAGACGGTATGTCGAGCCCTGTCGGCTTGGTGGTCAACCTGCGCTAACATTTTTCACCATAATAGATGGAATGAATGGATAACACTGCCTATCAAATACAAGGATCTCCCCAACAATGCACAATTGGCGATAACACTCTGGGACCACTCAGCGACCTCGGGCAACAAGGCGGCACCCGCGAGCGCCGTCCCCTTTGGTGGGACAACATTCCGTCTCTTTACCTCCGATAACCAGCTGCAGCAAGGCCGCCAGAAATGCTTTGTCCACCGACATGTCCAAGCTGACGGCAACGATAATACAACGACAACATCACATCCTCCGAAATCCCTTATCGGCACTAATGACCCACAACTCGACGACGAAGCCGAGGAGATGAACCGCATCGAGGCCCTCTTTAAACGGCACGAGTGCGGAGAGTTACCGCAGGTTGACTGGCTGGACCAGCTAGTGTTTCGCGGCTATGAGAAGCGGATGATGCAGTATCATGCAAAGGTTATCCAGCGGAAGAAAATGGGGTTGACGGAGGTGGCAGGGACCGAGAAGACTGTGACATCGAGATATTATCTTAACATTGAGTTAGTGCGGTTCAACTTCCCGGTTATCTTTGAGGACCACGAGTATGAAATGCCTCTAGCAACGTCAGTACACTTTTTGAGCCCAGGGCAGCTGAATGGCCAGGTGTTGCGACGGGCGCCGCCACCGGTACAATATGGCCCCGGGATCAGCAAGGGGATTGGCAAGAATGCCAAGGAGGCGACAAAGGGGAGTTTATTCAAGGTTTATGACCCGGAGATTGGTCGCGATAACCTTGTGGAAGGAAAGCATCGACGACTTTTCCGCTCGGCACACAGAAACGGTATCCTGGACAAGGACCTCAAGCCGAATGCCAAGGTCCGGGACGAGCTCAATGTCATCCTGTCATACCCACCAACACAAGCGTTATCATCTGAGCAGTCCAATATGGTGTGGAAGTTTCGGTACCATCTGACCCGAGACAAGCGGGCGTTGACCAAATTTGTCAAGTCGGTCAACTGGTCCGAGGCATCGGAAGTGAAGCAGGCTGAACAGCTGCTGTCCCGGTGGACGGACATTAACGTTGATGATGCGTTAGAGTTGTTTGGCCCGTCGTTTGAGAGTCCGATTGTCAGGGCGTTTGCGGTGGAGAGATTACGGAAGGCGGAGGATGCGGAGTTGCAGTTATATCTGTTGCAGTTGGTACAGGCGCTGAAGTACGAGCACATCCTGGATAAACCAGCTTCTCAACAACCGGAGGGGCCACCAACACCAGCGGCGACAGAACGGAGAGACTCTTTGTTGGCCGAGTTTTTGATATCACGGGCGGCGAGGAATTTTAAGTTGGGTAACTACTTTTACTGGTATTTGATGGTTGAATGTGACGACAACTCGCCGGAACAAGGAGAAATGAACCGGAGCATTTACCGTAAAGTAGCCTACGACTTCATGGCGGCGCTTATCAAGGAGCCAGGCGGTCCGGAACAGCGTAGTCAGTTAAGACGGCAGGCGGAGCTGGTGACGATCCTGAGTAAGATATCTACCGAGGTGAAACTGTCGAACGAGTCGATTCCACGCAAGATTGAGAGGGTCAAGGTGTTTTTGGCTGATCCGAAAAACGAGTTAGTCAATATCGATCCGCCGGTAGCCCTGCCGCTAGACCCGGAAGTGCTAGTCACAGGCATCATCCCGGAGGACACATTGGTATTCAAGTCGTCGCTGTGCCCAATCAAAGTAACCTTTCAAACCACTACAGGCGTCCCGTACCCTATAATTTTCAAAACAGGCGACGACCTCCGACAAGACCAGCTTGTAATCCAAATCATCACCCTCATGGACCAACTCTTGCAAAAGGAAAACGTCAACCTCAAACTCTCCCCCTACAAAATCCTCGCCACCTCTGCCTCTGCTGGCGTCTCCCAATTCGTCAAATCCGCCTCTTTCCAATCTATCTCCTCCAAATACAAAACAAACCCCGCCCTCACCTACCTCCGCGAGCACCACCCGTCTCCCACCCACTCCCTCGGCATCCCCCCCGACGTCCTCGAAACCTACATCCGCTCCTGCGCCGGCTACTGCGTCATCACATACATCCTCGGCGTCGGCGACCGCCACTTGGATAATTTGTTGCTAGCCCCCGATGGTCACTTTTTCCACGCGGACTTTGGCTTTATTCTCGGCCACGACCCGAAGCCATTCGCCCCCGTCATGAAAGTCTCCAAGGAAATGATCGACGCCATGGGTGGCACCGAGCATGCCAATTACCGCCTCTTTAAGCAATACTGCTTCCTAGCTTACGCGGCTCTCCGCAAGCAGGCGTCGCTGATTTTGAATCTGTTTGGCCTGATGGTCGATGCGAATATCCCGGATATCCGCCTTGAGCCGGATAAGGCGGTGTTGAAGGTGCGGGAGCGGTTCCATTTGGGGGTTAGTGAGGAGGAGGCTATTCGGATGATGGATCGTATTATTGAGGGGAGTTTGGGGAGTTTGGCGCCGGTGGTTATTGATAAGTTGCATGAGATTGTCCAGGCGTTTAGGTCGTGAGGGATACGGACCAAGGGTTAAGGGTTAAGGGTATCTTTCAGATATAATGATGATATGATGATGAGTTTTTTATGACTAAAGATTATGTTTGTAACATCTTGTGACTTGTTTACTGAATCTGCATTTGGCATGTAGGCATCTATTGGGTATCTCTGTAATCTGGCATCTCGTCATCACGACACATCAGTCACCCGGGTCACCAGGCATTCTAAACCCGCTGTTTCGACAACCCCAACCTCAATCCTTCCTCCTCCCCTCAGCGTCCCCATCATTGTCCCCTCCCCTCCTCACCTTCCTCAATAACCCCTTCTTCCCTTCCCACACCCTGTCCCTCTCTCCATCCTCCCCCTCTATCTCTCTGCACGCCCGCCCGAAAGACACTCCGCCCCCAGCCCCCTTCATGCGCCCCCAAACTTGCCCGACTCTTCCTTCCTTTCCTTTCTACCCCCCACGAGTCATCCGCTGCATATCCCAACCCAGCTCCCGGCCCCTGCAACATCACCGAAGGCAGCCCAAAGTCTCTCCGGTCCGCCTGTGTCTGTGCGACTGGCGGGGCCATCGGGCCCTGCCCGAGATACATGGTGCCCCGTCTTCCTGCGCGCAACCCAAGAATCGTCACCATGGCCATCCATGATTCCACCTGACCGTTCGCTGCTTCTTCGACACAGTTGCAGTCATCGCCGGCCGGGCACAACTCCTCGCCGGCCGCATGCCACTCGGCAAGACAGGCTTCGTGGGTCACGCAGTTGCAGGACAGACACGCCGTGTACAGGGCCACGACTGGCTCCAGACAGTAGACACAGCGGAGTTGAGTCTGCAGGAAATTGCAGCGGTCACACGTGCCGACGGCGCCGCCGGTGAGAGGAGTCGTCGGGGACGTAAAGAGCAGAGTGTCGTTAAGAGGCCGCAGGGGTGTCTCATGAATGCGACAGCGACCCATGATGTTCAGAGTTAGAGATGCCGCCGGGGCAGGACGAACAGGTGGGATCAGCGTTGTAGGGTCTACCGGATGATCCGGTGGCGTGTGCAGGTGGTTAAACTTGAGAACCTCGAGCCTCTGCAGCGGCAGATTCCACGCCTGCAGCAACTCGGCGTAGCCCTTCCGATACACCTCGTACAAATGCGCCCTCCCCGGACTCAAAAACGGCACCGGCCGCGTCACCAACTCGTCGTCAAAGATGCCCTGGTCCTCCACTGAAATCTCCACCATGATTGGAATTTCGAGCCGGTACTTCCACGACCTCGAAATGACCTCGTCTGCCTCATCAAACCTCCGCATCCCATCATCCGACAAACTTTCACTCACTCGGCTCATCCCCGCCATCACTGTATCCGGTCCCCACGTCACGTTACCCCCGCTTGACCCGCTAACGCCAACCCTGACATCTTCTGCCGACCCGGCCTCCAGACTGCTCTTGTCCTTCCCAGAAGGCTTCCGAGTACTCGGTGGACTCGCCGAGATGGCCGTCGCAATGGCCCGGGGCAAGTGTATGTGCGCCGAAATCTGCGCCGCCACATTGTTCGCATTATTCTTCCAGAAGCCCCGGGTATTTGGTGACTCTGACAAACTCTGCGTCGTGCTCTGTGCCTGCGAGGGCGGCGGCGGCGGCGTCCAGTCACTGCCAAGATAGAATCCTCCTCCTTCCCTGTGCCCTGACACGTATTCCCGCGAGGATCTTGTCGGCGGCGTTCCCCCTATCGACACTGCCCGGCTCGTCACCTGTGACTGCATCACCGATGGAAACTGCTCCGATGCTGCTATTCCATGGTACAACTCCTCCGGAAACTGCGTCCCCGACATTCTCGCCGGCGTCGGTGCCGCATACGTATTCCGCGACGACTGCGTCCGGTCAAGCCGCGGCTTGCTGCTGTTGAATTTTGCATTCCAAAAGGCCTCGGTGCTCGTAAAGAAGGGCAACAGGAATCCCGGGGCCTTTACGGCTAGCGGGGCATCAGGCTGTTTCAGCATGTCCACATCCAATAACGGCCCTGCCAATGCATCCAGCGCATCTTCCAGCGACGGCTCAACAAAGATACATGATAGCAACGCCAGCATCTGCACATCGCCCACCGCCTCAAAATGCTCAAATAGCCTATCGACAAACTGCCGCGCCATCGAATGTGTGCCCCAACGAACCCTAGTTGTCAACGGAGGATCAGCAAGGACATTACTATCTGCTGCCCGCTGCTTTTCAGCTACCTGTCTAGCTACAACGAGCACCGGACTGTGTTGCACCTGGTCTTCGGGGACGCCAGATCCAGCGTTATAAAGGGGCACAGTCTGTTCGAGGGGAATGCCCTTTTGGAGCAACAGCGAGCAAAATATCCAGACATCACGAAGTTCGTAGTCGCGGCCGTAGCGTTCTGCAACTTCGGCATTGTGCCGGCAGACATCTTCGCCATAAACACGGTAATACTTGGCGTACTTTTTTTTGGACGGAAGCAACGCCCTGAAGTCGTATAACACGACAACATTTTTGGACCGTCCACCTCCTCGTCGTCTCCCGGCCCCGGTGCCCGCACCAGTCCCAGTGTTCCCTCCAGATGAACGGACACTATGGGCCTCACTCCACGCCATCTGCAGCCGCCCCGACGGCTGATACCACAAGCTCATCTTGTTCATCGACGTCGACTCTGAGTCACTGCTCGACCACGACCCCACCTCCAACTCCGCCTCGCTGCTCCCTTCATTCTCCGAGTCTGTGCCAAAATCCGAGACCCGTGGCCGCAACGGCGACTCAAAGTTCATCCGGCCAAATCCCGACGAGAACGGATCGGCCTTGCGGTCTCGGGCTGCATCGGCAGCGCCCATAAAGATAGCCCGTGTCTTCTCTTCTTGCGTCGGGAAAAAACAAATGAGCTGGCCATCGTGTGACCATCGGGCGCCACATGTGCGCCGGTCCAGAGGCACTGAGGTCTGATTAATGGCGGCCGTCGATGTGCCGAGAGTCAGGCCGAGGCCGGAGAAGGTGGTTGTCGTGAGGTCCTGGGACATGAATGTTGAACTGGCGCGCCTCGTAGTGAGATTGTCATCCATATCGTTGATGCCGTTACCGTCATCACTGGACGAGTCTTGGCCGAGATCAGCGAGGTCATGAAGGTCGTGGATATTGTTGAAGAGGCGGGTGCTGCTCTCAAAGTCGACGTCGCCAAGCAGATAGGAAAAGATAAAGTGCAAGGAATTTTTGCCGTGCTCTTGGAACTGGTAAGCCAGATCATGGATGGCGTGCTCTAACTCAGCCTTTGTCGTCGCATCCATGAAGATGGTCGAGTCGATCCGGAACTGCGGTGCTGCCATCTCGGGATATCCCGGCGGCACCGCAATGTGCACCTGGAAAAAGATAAACTCCTTCTTCTGTCCCCATGGACCCTGCAGGCTCACCGTCAACACACTAGTCCCGCCCTCGTCATCAAACGACATGTCTTCCCAGTTCAACTTTGGCAACTCTTGCCCAATCCGAATCACCTCCTCCCGCACCAGCTCCGATTCCACCCACTCATCCTCTTCCCCATCTTCCTCATCAATCTCATCCACCGCATCTCGCGCACTGAACCTTCTCATCCCGTCCCGGTAGTGACCAGCATGTGACTTTCGCTTAGTCAGCGAAACCCCCTTCATCCACCCAATATGCGAGCTCTCCTTCGATAATCCCTTCCGGCTATTAACCGTCATAGAATTGCCCCGAGCCTTCATACTCTTCCTCTTTGTCCGCAGTAGATCATTGAACCCCAGAGACAGCCCGCTGATGCCGATATTGTAGTCGGGGCCCCGAGGGCGCAAATCGTTCATGGTAGACACAAGGCGGCTTTCGCGAGAAGTGTTGTCGTCGACAGTGGTGAATGTCTTGTAGGTGGCACCTTTGCGCGTGACGGGTAGACGGTCCGGGATTCGAGAGCCCGTTTTCCAGCCGACCTTTTCGAGGGCAGAGGCTTCTGGCTTCTGAATGCGCAGGATATTATCTTCACCCCATGAGACAAGGGAGAACTCGCGGCGGTCTGTCCGGTCGTCATCGATGCCGCCCTTTGCACGCCAGAGGAACTCTTTAACCTTGTGATTACCGTGTCCAGCAAACACAGCAATGGGCTCCGTCTTTTCTTCCCGCGTCTCGCCCGGGATGAATCGCTCCGTGGGCGTATCATACAGATACATGTCTCCCGGTTCATTCTGCGGAATAGCCATAATTCCTGTCTCGCCGAACGGCGTATGCCTCGCTCGCCACACGGGAAACATAGTCTGGATAATGTGCTTTGGCGTCTCGTAATCCTTGGCTGCCAGATCCCAAAACTTGATAGTTTTGTCCAACGAGCAGGTGATCAGCTGATCATTCTTGGTCCGATTCCAATCAATACCATAAATCTTGGAATTATGCGCCAGAATGCTCTTGACCGGCTCACACGTCATCCGGTCATCCCAGATCCGCAGCCACCGGTCATGTGCCGACGCCAGCACATGCTGCTCCTGCCGCGAATACTTAACCTGCGTCGCCCCCGCAAACCAGTCAAAAAACGTCATCGTCGGCTGCTTCGGCCTCCGCAAATCCCAAGAATGCACCGTGCCATCGACCGAGCACGTCGCCAGGGAATCCGGCACATGAGCCGAAAAGTTGATGTCGGTTATGGCGCGCGAGTGTCCCTGCAACGTGTGCTCTATGGCGCCAACGGACTCCTTCATGTTGAGGTTCCAGACAAGGGCGTGGTGGTTAGCGGTGGAGACGACCCAATAGTCGCGGGCAGCAAACGGGGACCACTGGGCATCAACGACGAGCCATGGCATGCCGTGGGTGCTGAGTTTGCGTGGGGGACTAAAGGGACGGTCGAGGTCGATGATGCTGAGACCGTCGGGACTGGCGTGGGTGGTTTGTTAGAGGGAGTGGGTTCTGTGTCTCTGGGTGTGAGGGAGGAATACTTACGAGGCAATGGCTATATCTCGGCCGCAGGGGGAGATGGTCGCGGAGCCAACGCGGCCCTTGACGTGGATCTTGTCGCTGGCTTCATAGTCGGGGACCGGTACAAGTGATGGTGTCAGTGATTTCTTGGGCGAGTCTGTGTGTGAATGCAAGGAATGTGAATTCCTGTCAAAGGATCCGTAGAAGGGCATTGTGGTCTTGTGTGTATGTGTGTGTAGTGGGGGGACGTTTCAAGACAGGTTGATTACGCTAAGTGGAGGGACCAATGTGCCGAGGAGGCCCAGGAATACAAATGGGAGAGGGCACCTTCTTTCAATCGGCTGGCATTGGGGGGTTGCATAGAGGTGATTACGGGTTATTTGGGGGCTCTTTTTTATACGGAGAGTCTGTTCCTTTGATGAAAAGGCAGTAATAGTGAGAATGAATGTGATCATGTGACTTCCTTGATATATTTTAAATTATTGCTTATACTATCTCAATACTGTCATCAGTTGGCTGGCGCATAAACTCTAAAGTGGGCTAATCGATAACTCTCGATAACCTGATCACGTTCCCCAGGGTTATACGACAAATTCAAGTGAAAGCCCTAACCCTTTAGTAAGATCATGTTGATTATAGAGCCTCAGACATGTTGTCTGAGAAGATTGGGGGGATGTACGCCAAGTTGTAATTTATGATGGGAGGCAGTTCTTGATGATGGTTAGATTTTAGAGTTTTCTCGGATATTGTTTATGGTCTTACAGCCAGGATCTGATTGTTCATTATTCACATTCTTTAGTTGGGTTATGGAGGCTCAAGACCAAGTAGTCTTTGTAAGTCTTGGCTCCAGCCATTGCCCAATCTCGTTTTGACCTCCTTGAATCAATTCAGTCCTTGTTCTCTCAAAAACTCCTCTTCTCTCTCTCAATCTACCATTTTGACACATTTTGACATGTGAAAGTCCATAACAAAATAGCCAATGCGACTTTCACCATCCGTCGCATGTCAAATACACTTACCACCAACCCCATTGAGATATCTCAGGCACCAATAACTTCAGCCATCTTTAAATCCCGGTGATATTTCTCACTTTACATAGATCTAGAACCATTTAAGTGTGTCTTTACTTGTGGGCACTAAGGACATAGGGCTTAAAGCGGAGACCTCGGGGAACGGAGACGGACTTTGTGTTGTGGTGCCGTGGGGGCTAAAAGACGGGATTTCGTATATATGGAAAGCCATTGACCGGCAAAGAACAGTGGTTGTTACATATCTATAGAATCAATCAGAAAAGCATCAATCCATAACAACAGCCGTCCATCTCCTGCATGCAATCCCCTCTTGTACTGCCGATACCGACTAAGAGATAACAAAAGAATCCCTCTTTTGTCTTTCCATGAGGGTATCCTCTTTCACATGCCAAAACTTGACCACCACTGACTGACACACCGACCACCATTGGCCCCAGCTCCCTGCTTCCTAATCTTCACATGTCAATCATCCGCCCACTGCGGCCTGAAAGCCGTAATCATCACATTATCATCACGAGCATAAATATGCCCACCCTTCCCTGACGAGATAAAGTTACACCCCTCCGTCTCCTCATCTCCTCACGTGATTGTTCACGTGAGTATCTCGTATAATACCCGGATTCGGAACCTCGGGAGTCCAATTTCATCGGGACGGCGGGGGACTTTCAGTTAGCGCTTAGACTGCTTATGCCATGGAGGTGAAGAAGGATCACATATACATCTACATACCGACTTTGCGAGTCTCTTTTTCTCTGAAATTGAATAGGCAATTGTGCACGCAAGTAGCAGTGGCAGTGGCAGTGGCAGTGGTTGAAACCAAGACTCAGATCTGTAGATTAGGCGCGTGTTTGGTGGGTACCGAATTTACAAAAAAGCTGCTTGTAATTTGTTTTTTGTTACATGTTATATACCGCCATCATGAACACGCCAGACATCATAAAATCGCTAGCTCAGCTTGACCACCACACACCCAATTGTCAGTTTCAACGCCACGATAACGGAGTATCCCCTGATTCTATCATTGCCCACTTTCCGTTAATCTTTTTTTTTTTCGTCTTGTATCCATTTTCTGACTTTAATGACATCTTGGGCCTCCCCAGTTCCAAGGTTTGCAACTGCAGGCTCGGCCGATCGCCATTCCTATCCTGCTGCCGGGTTCCAGTAAAAAGCTAATGCTACTGCCTATTCTTATTTATTTCTTATGTGGCATCGGGACAATCAATGGCACCGTCACAAGAAAGACACAGAGTAAGCAAGGAAGCAAGCAGAACAATGGTTGCGGAGGACATCTTGATGTCAAGATGTGGCGGATGAAGCAGGGGAGACATGTCTATGTGTAGTATGTAAGATGGTCTTTGACAGCCTCTAGTCTAGTGGAGGGGCAGGATGTGGAGGGTTGTTCTGTATTTGGTTCGTGTTGGGTGAGTTTATGAAGGAGAGGTGAAATAAAGATATAAAGATCAGGGACGACCCGTTCCTGAACTTATGCATATTGTTTAGTATGCGGCTCTTCCAACATTCTATTTATACAGATACTAGCCATACATCATTCACATCCACATTTATATCCGATTCTCCTCCAGTCCCACGGTTCTTCGCCCATCAAGACAATGATATTCTCCACACCCAGAAACGAAATTCTTGAATCGAGATTGCGGGGACCCCAGGGCCCGCCGTGCTACGAGGAACCTCCCTTCGACGCACCCGAGGATCTTGGTAAGTCTGTTTGATTTCCCGTGTGAGGAATACTGGTGATACAAAATTCCCTCCAATTTAGTGTGCCGTTGATCCGGTCTACTAGGGGTTACAAGGCCATTCATAACCCTAAATTCTTTGTCCTAACACTGCCCACCTCTATTATTGTGGATAAAAACCTCTGATGTCTCGGTACTTAGCAACGACTATTTGTTGTCTTCTCTCTCCATTTATAATCAACAACACACTGCCCTTCCATTTGACAGTCCAAACCATTGTCGGTCACATTTTCATTGCTTCCCAAATCATAATCAAATCATAAGCCAAATCCTTCTCTGCTACATCTATTATTTTTTGCACTCGTTTCCAAATGCAACGTCAAATCACCATCACCATCGCCACCACCAAAAGCGTCACTGAAAAAAGGAGATATTAGAAAAAAAATGAAATGGCCCTAGACCTTGTTCTCTGAAACTATCCATCACCCCACAATTCGGCGCCTAGGCCTCATTGGATATTTTTTTTTTCTTTCCTTGTCTCTCTCTCTTCTTCAGTTGAAGATGCGGCGCCCGGATACATTCTATATCTACACGTACACCGGGGGAGGGGGGTGTTAATGTAGTGAGATTTGCATAAAGTTACCGACCGGGAGGCTGTGGTGAGTTGGTGTTGCTGGTTGCTACCGGAAGGGCGAGAGGGCGATTATGGCATTGGGATGATTGACGAGCGAACTGTTTTATTTGTTTTTTCCCTGTTTCTCGTTGATTGAATCTTTGTTTTAGACTTTTCCCCTTGTTGATAAACCACCGTGTGCCGCTGTTTCTAAAGATATCTTTTCTTTTCCTCTATTGTTTCCCGTTTTGCCTATCTGGAATCCTTTCTCACAATACCCAACTACTCAACTACCTAACCACCATCACTACCACCCTCATCATGGAATCCACAAGATTATGGCACATTCCCTTCAATGCTAACCACCCCCCCTCCACAGCCCTCTGGGCCAAAGCCCTCCCCCACCCCAAAAACCCCACCACCACCCCGCAAGCTGTCGCCCACCGCGGCTACTCCTCCGCCTACCCCGAAAACACCATGCCCGCCTTCCAGGCCGCCGTCCACGAAGCCGGTGCTCACGCCCTTGAATGCGACATCCATCTCTCCCGCGATGGCGTCATCGTCCTCAACCACGACATCGACCTGCGTCGCTGCTTCGGGCGCACTGAGAAGGTTAGGGACCTCGACTTTGAGGAGTTGCAAAAGCTCAAGACGATAAAGGCGCCGCATGTGCCTATGCCGAGTTTGCAGGAGCTGCTTGAGTTCCTGGCCGAGGAGGAAAACAGCAAAGTTTGGCTCATCATTGATGTTAAGGTATGTTCAAGTTAGTGACTATCCCATGATGCCTGCATATATCATAACCCTAGGGTATGCTTACTAACCAACTACAAAAAAAAGCTTCACGATGACGCCGAGACCCTCCTCAAAGCACTGGCCAAACTCCTCGACCACATCCCTTCCCCCCACAACCCCTGGTCCCGCCGCGTCCTCCTCGGCTGCTGGAAACCCCCCTATATGGCTCTTGCCCGCCAGTACCTCCCGACCATCCCCCTCGCCCACATCGGCCTCACCCCCGTCTACGCTTACGACCACGTCCTCCCTTCAGCCCCGCACACCTCCCTCAACCTCTCCCTCGCCTCGCTGATCCGCCTATCCGAGGTGCAGAAACACGAGTTGGCGGACACGGCGGTGTTTGCGTGGACGGTGAATGACCCGGCATGGATGCGGTGGTGCGTGGAGAATGCGAGTATTGTGGGGCAGAAGTTGGGGGGGGTGGACGCAGTGGTGACGGATGACCCCAAGTTGTTTAATCAGATTGCGGCGGTGGCGGGGGAGGAAAGGGAGGCGATGGATGCAGTGGCGCCGAGGGTGGGGGTGGCGAAGTGGGTGAGGTTGTGGGGAGTGGGCGTGTTGATGGGGGCGGTGAGTAGGGTGTTGAGGGTGGTGGGGTGGTATGGGAAGGTGACGGTTATCAAGAGTCAGCAGGGTGAGGAGAAAGAGGCCGAGGGTTCGAGATAACGACGGGATGCGGGGGATGTTGTGTGGTGGAAGTGATATAGAATATTTAATGCTGGCCAAGTTGAAGATGGTCTTGAGGTCTTGCAGTTGATATCTTGGGCTAGGTCATGCTGATATCAGGCATAAACTAAACATGGCAAATATAAACAAATATATTCCAATCAAATTTCTGTTTGATAATGTTCACAACTAAATCTCACACCTCAAAGTCACCAATAAATAGATCCACAACTGAATGATGCCCTTGATAGTTATCTTCTGTATATACATACACTAACAAACCCAGGATTCTAAAACTCTAAAGAAAACAAACTAAAAATCAAAAACCAAAAACGCCCAATTATTCCTGTCCCTCACAACTCAATCACAATCCCCAAGTCCAAACTAGCAATAATATCATCATCCGTCACTGGCCTCGTCATCATCGGAATCCCCGAATCCACCACCGCCTTCCTCGCCACTCTCACTGCCACCATTTCCCTCGCCTTCGCTTTCGCCTGACCCTCATCAGCCTTCTCTTCTTTCTTCCCCGGCACCCCTGCCATCCCATCGTCCACCTCGTGCACGAACTTGGCCTTAGTCTTCAACCGTCTCGACAAATCCTCCACCACAACCTCACCTCTCGCTGCCCTCTCCTCCAGCTCGCGCGTCCGCATCTTCTCCTTGAGCTGTGCCCTGCGCACATTATCAATGTTTTTGCGCCGGTTAATCCGGTTGAGCTCGGCAAGGTTTTCTTGCTGCGACTTATGAGCCCCCGGCACACTGGCCTTCTTGGCCATGCTACGGAACGCAAGACTGGTCGCAGCACCTAGGTCGTCGAGATCCTCCTGCAGTTGGCGGGCGAGAATGTGGTTGCCGGCCTCCTCGGCTTCGGCAATTGCTCGCTGCAGAGTCTCACGCTGCGAGGGGTCAACGCGGCGACGGAGCTGGTTCTTGCGGTCAACCATCTCGGTTATTTCCTCATTGGTAAGTTCGTAGTTGACAAGGTCACGGAGCACCGCAAGGCGGTCTTCTAGGACAAGGAGACGAGGAACTTGCAATTTGTTCTGGGCGAGGGCCTCCTTGTGGCGGGCTAACTCTGATTCGGTGAAGCGGCCATCAGAAATTGCAACGAAGGGGTAGACCTCAGTCTTCTTGCCGATACCCGCCTTGATGTATTGGTCGGTCAAGGTCTGGCTGCTACCACGAGAATCCGGCAGCGCATACGGCTTGCTAGTAGTGATGCCTTTGATAGAAAGCATATGGTAGCTCTGGGATCCTGTAGACCGGTCAGGCTTACCTAAGACACGAACATAGCAGTCAATGACCGCCTCCTCGAATCCAGGCTTGAAGCAAATCTGCCCAAATCCAGTACGTCCAATACGCAATCTCTCAAAGTCCGCCAAAACAGGTTCTCTCGCTTTCTTCTGTTCGGGCGTCGGTGAACGTCTGCGACGGTCAATTCGCTCATCCTCATCATCCTTATCATACCGACGTCTCTCCCGATCATCCTTGAACCTCCTCATGCGATCGGACTTATCAGCTCTCGCTCTCCGATACTCATCCATCTTTGATCCCATCTTACTCCGGCTTGACTTCCCCCGTATATCCTCATCCGAGTCTAAATCCATATTGTCCGCTCTCTTGTTCCGTTTATCCTCTGCATTCGTCCTCGAGGCAGCCATTTGTGCAAGTGCGCGATTCTGGCGGTACGTCTCCATTTCGTTTCGGCGGTCGGCCAGGATACTTTCACGCTCAACTTCGACAAGAGCCATAATTTTGCGCTTTTCAGTGGCAGAGCGGTAGAGGCCTTCGTACGGGTACTCGCGGTCGAGTAGCGGCTGGCGTGAGATGCCCCCATGGTCATCGTCAGAGGCGTCACTATCAGATTCATCCATGGGGGCAGAAGCTTGCGAGTCGGGAGAGCCAGCGCGCGAGGAGCTGTGGGTAATCACGTTAGTTCTGAGGGTTCAAAGCTGGAGAATCGGTGTATGGCTAGAGAAAGACATACCGGGCTTCACCCTCTTCGGCGTCAGAGTCGGCGCGGTGACTTTTGCGGACAGGGCTGCGGGAGCGTGAGTGGCGGCGCTTACGAGCGGGAGATACACTGCCAATAGAGCCATCTTCCCCGTCGGAGCCACCACCGGCTAAGGCGAGAAGTTCGTCATCGATATCAGACATGTTGGGTGTCGAATATATTAGGTATTATTAGATGCGGTTCGGTTCGCGATGGTTGCGTTGAGGAGTTTCCGTAGGGTACTAGTAAGGGTGTATCAGATATTGTAAAGAGAAAAGAGTAATGTATCGTGGCGCAAACTATGGCCAATAAAGTCTGAAAAAAAGTCGATAAAACTTAATATCAAAATCGCTAAAAATCTAGGTCAACTTTCTATTTACAACACCCGCTGTATCTCCAAATAACAAGGCTGAGGATCAATTACCACCTTTGATTGGCCCACAATCCCTGAATCCTACTAGGAACCATCCAACACCCGCGCCAGCCGTGCGTCATCCGAAATAGGCAATCATGGATCCACATTTGGCGAGGAAGTCGAAGGTATATAATGAAGCTATGGTTTGATGGTAACGTCGGTGTTAGAGTCAGAGATTGATAACATGATGAATAATGGTTTAATATAATAGTGCGAGTGGCTTTTTCTTTTTCTTTTTCCAAAAAAGGATTTCCTATTTGTGTATATAAGGGCTTTTGAGAATTTCCTGCCCACATATTCTCACACATGTCTTCAATGCGTTCGTTTTGCCGCCTCCGGGCTCCACCGCTCACCCGGACCATGGCCACCGCTGCCGCCGCCCCCACCACCTCAAAACCCCGCAAACCCCGTAAATCTCTCACTCAAGAACAAAAAGACTTTCTCTCCTCTGCCGTAAGTTTTTTTTTTCATCTCCCCTTTGTTTCCCCATCTGTCCCTCTTCCACCCCCAGCTAACATCATCCCCCCAGCTCCGTGTCAACCACGCCGGTGAACTTGCCGCTGTCCTCATCTACCAATTCCAAACCCCCCTCCTCGTCCACAACGAACCCTACCTCCGCTCCCTTATGCATCACATGCATGCCCAAGAAGCCAGCCACCTCGCCACCTTCCAACGCCTCCTCGCTACCCACCGCATCCGTCCCACCGCCCTCTACCCATTCTGGTCCCTCGCGGCCCGCACCCTCGGCTGGTCCACCGCCATGCTCGGCCGCGAGGCTGCCATGGCTTGCACCGAGGCCGTCGAGACGGAGATTGGCGGGCATTATAATGATCAGATTCGCAGGATTATCGAGATGGTCGAAGGCTGGGAGGTTGAGGGGTATGAGGTGGGTGGGGAGTTTACAGAGTTGTTGGAGACGTTGAGGAGGATACGGGATGAGGAATTAGAGCATTTAGATCATGCAATGGATCATGAGAGTCGGAAGGCAGATCCGCATTGGTTGTTGACGGGGGTCATTCGGGCGGGATGCCGAGGGGCGATCTGGGTTAGTGAGAGAGTATAGGGTTTAGAGATGCCTTTGTCATTGGTATCGTGTGTATTTTTTTCATGTATCATTACTACTTTTCTACAATAAAGTTCCAAATTATTATTTTTTTTGGGTTCCATTGTCTGTAGAACCAACCCAGACATCATGATTCTTATTCTCTCTCTTCCAACATATCTAAATGTAAATCTGCAATGGCGCCACATGATCCACTTGGTATCCCCAATTCCGCTTATTCTCCTCCGTCAACAACCAGTCATGCGGGAACTCCACCAACGTCCCCTGCAGCAACCCTAATAATTCCTCCGCCTCCGGCTGCGGTAAAATATCCGGCCCTCCGCGATGCTTACTACTCTTAGTGTTGGTCCGCTTCCGTCTGCGATGAGTCCCGTGTGTTGAGACTGGCGTATTACCTGCGGTATCCCCAGTGATGATATGCGGCGGCTGTGACGGTGTGGAGAAGGTGGCGCGCTTTTCGCGGGCGGGATGCTCATCATCGGGTGTCGCTGGAGGCAGGGTGATGGCAGGGTCGAGCGGCGGAAAGGGAGTGTCGCCCTGAGGCAGGACAGGCGACGGATCGACAGCAGTTGCCGAAGAGGGGACCGCAGGACCACCGTTGTTGGTGGCGACGACGTTAGTGTTGAGGCTAAGACCACCGGCAGGCTGCTTGCCAGCGGCCTTGTCTTCAGCATCGCTAGAGTCGGAACCTGAGGCAATGACATTCTCGTTCTCTGCAGCAGGAGGAACCACGACGCTAAGACGAGCTTCGTTAGCCTTATGGGCGGCCGCCTTAAGATCGATAACGGGATGCGAAATGTGTCCACCAGCCACACTGCCCATACTAATCCGCTTATTGTCGGCTGCGCGACGCTCCATGTCCTCCTGGAACCGCTGAGCATAGTCGGTGTAGTCACGGTAGTCGTTCCAGGTCTCCACATGGTTATCGGGCATGCAGCGGAAGACGCACCGGTACAGCTTCGTATTATTGGATGCCGCAAGACTCCAAATGTTATCAATGAACTCGGGCGCAATGGGATCCCGCATGCATTCCTTGTCAACCGGAGGCAAGTAGATGTCCTGGGCAAAGGGATGCTGGCAGTTATGGCCCCAATTCTTGGGTATGTTATTGGTAGAATGGTGGTCGCCGTTGGTGGTCGGCTGCGTGGACTGACTCATAGCTGAGGGCCGACGGGAGCGAGGAACATGGCCATTGTAAGCAGCAGCAGAGGTACGGTCTTCGGAGCTGATGCTCTTCTTAACCGATGTATCTTCGCCCGACGGTTCCTGGACATGTCCATTGATACCCGAAGGACCCGCAGCGCTGGACCGCCGAGAACCAGACACTTGTGCCGATGCCGATGCCGATGCCGATGCCTCTCTAGTTAGCGGAACGCTGACCATTGACTCGGTGCCAGTGTCATACTCATTCTCGGAGCCATACTGCTGCTCCGCAAGCTCTTCTTCCAGGATCTCGTCCACATCCAATCCCAAATGCTCGCGCATTAAACGAATTCTCAGGGTATGTGCAAAGCGACCAACCTTGTACGGCTTCCCATCCATTCTCGAGTCCATCATGTCTGTGTCCCGGATGATAGCTGCAACCTCAGAGTCACGATCGCCCAACATGCTACGCTCATTGATGTTGGCCGAACCAATGAGAGCTACGCGATCGTCGACAATGATGATCTTGGCGTGGATGTACAGTTGCTCCGTGACAAGCACGCCGCTGGTCAGCTTGCCCCATTGGCGCAAACTGAAGAATTGTATGTAGTCGTCGGGGGCGATGCCGGCCTCGGTCAACCGGCCAAAGATGCTCTGGCGGCCGCGGCTGATACTGCGGTACTGACTTTCGAGGATAAGACGGATACTCGTACCCTCCGGATCGTCAACCGTGTTCTGGAAGCCGGGCATCAGAGGAATAATGACAACGCAGCGCCAATTGTGACCCTCATGATGGGCACGCATAGCCCGAGCCACCAGGGCATCGCCGATCCGGTTCAGAATCTTGACGCCGTCGAACTCGGAGGACGTCACAAAGAACTGGTTCTCGATGTAGACAAAGTGCTCCGAGTCTTCAATCATCTTGATGTAGGCGTTTTGAATGCTGTGCTCCGTGTGCGAGGTCCCCAGAGACCAGTTGCCTGCACTGCGCAACAGCTGCGCCTCGCAAGTGCCCGTTAGCCCGAGGGCCTCCAGTTGCTCCGGCTTCGCGTCTGGTGGCGGCAGCAGGAACGGCAGGGGGCGGGTAGCCTTACGGCCGCGGCGAATGTAGTTCCAGCGCTGCACAAAGTGTCGCGTCAGATCACGAGCTGGCTGCCCGACAATCTGCATGGCGACGTCGTGCCACGGCATGCGTGGGATTCGCGATCGGTCATACATTTCCTCGTACGGCTCGTTAAGACGGTAGAAGTCCTGGACACGGGGGTTGCTGTAGTCCTTTCCGGGGAACATCTGGCAATTGCTGGGGTCCAAGCGCGGAGCAGGGCCGTCTTCGGTGTCGTTTGTGGGCTCAAAGCCGGTGGGCTTGTCATCAGTGAGCCGGTGCTGGGGCGAGTCCCAGCGTCCGAAGCAGAGGTCAATGCCTCCAAGGAAGGCGATGTCGTGGTCGACAATGCACAGCTTCTCATGATGTGCATAGATGAACTGGTTCTTCTTGAACTGGTGCGGCGACCGCTGGATGAAGATGTTAGGGTGCAGATTGAGCAGCGAGAACTTGGTGTGCGTCGAGTCGATGGGAATGGCCGCTTCGACGTTGCGGTAGACAATGACAAAGACCTTGACGCCCTCTTGAGCCTTAGTCTGTAACAAGCGATCCAGGCGCCACTTCTGCGAGATGGCCGCTGGCCGCCGCATGTACAGCTCCGGACTCAGCCACCAATCGTGGATATAGATGACATCACGCGCCATCATGATGGCCCGAGACACATTCCACATGTAGTCCCGGCCATCCACCAGCCACTGTGCATGTACATTGTAGCGTATGGGGCCAAAGCTGTCAAACCGGTTCGGCTGGTGCCACGGCGTCGTTGCTAGCATCTGCCGCATCGATGTTTCAAACTGCTGCATTACCGAGTGGTTGCGGCTGAACAGCTTCACCTTGCGCTCCGAGGTCCGCAGTGTTAGTCGATGGTGCTTGCCGCTGTGAACATCCGCGTCTGCCTTGGCCGGATCCGAGTCGTCATCCATATCGAGACCGGGAGTGCCCGGAGCGGCCGGAGTCGTCGGCGCACTGTTGCCACCACCTCCCCCTCCTCCCCCGCTACCACCAAGGAGCTTCTTCTTCTTCTTGTGGCTGATTTCAAAGTGAGCATCGACCAAGTAGACATCGTAGATGTTCATGTTCTCAGGCGACTCAACGCACACAATGTAGCTCTGGCGAATCAAGAACCACTTCCGGCTGTGGCGAGCAATGACCTTGCCAGGCGTCAACACCCGGCGGAAGTCGAGGCCCTTACTACTTTGGATATGCAGATAGCCCTCCTTGCCGTGGTAGCTGCCTTCCGCCGCCAGTCGGACACCGAGGGCCGACAGCTCCAGGAAACGGCACATGCGGTTACTGTCAGGGCGGATCCGCAGCCACTTGATCATTTCTATCAAGTATTTCTCCAGTGCCCGACGCTGTCTCTCCACGTGGCGCGCCCGCATGGGCTCCCGTGACCGATCTTCAGCGCCCGAGTCTTCGTTGTCGGTGTATCCGTTCATGGACTGTCTCCGGGAGTGCGACTGTGATCTTGAATGCGACCGCGAGTGCGATCGTCGGTGTGGTTGTTGTTCATGAATCGGAGGCGGCATATCCAGAGGCGCATCGTCCTGCGTCTCGCCCTCTTGGCTGGCGCCATTAGGAGCCTTCTCCTTGCCGGCACCCTCCTCCTCATCACTCATGTCGCCGTTGGACCGAAACGAACGGAACCAGGGGAAGATGGCCCACGGAAACTTGGGCTGCTTGTACCGATTCAAAACGCCTTCTTGACGAGCAGTAGTCGTCTTCATTCGATAACGCAAGTGCAACTGATAAATGTCACTCAACGTCCGCGTGATCGTCCACTGCATCGAGCTAGCCCCTGATCCATACACTAACGAGATAGTGAAGATGGAATGGCGCTCACTATCATCTTCAGGCCTGTGCTTGCTGTCCGTAATCATGAGATGCAGCTGGTCTAGCAACACCGGGATCCGCTTGTTCCCGTGCTCATCGCGCTGCATGTATGACGCTAGGAGCATAGCTGCCGGGGCACCCGCTTGGAGCTCTGAAATCAGCTCCGCGGACTTAGATATGTTAAACTTGTCGTCACGCTTGGATCGGAGCATCTTGAGTGTGCTCTTGACCATGTTCCAACCCTGCGCACTCAGGGTTGCCGCGCGCTCATGACTAAAGAACGCTGCTCGTCGGGGCGTTGCTGTACCGTCATAATCTGACACGGCCCCGTCAACGACACCCCCGCCGCCGAACGACGTCAGTCGCCGCATGTGACCGCGTCTGGACGATGGGCCACCCTCAGTGCTGCTAATACGGTCCGATCTCCAATAGCCAGACCCTCTTTTGACAGCCTTCTTAGACTCCAATCTCTCTCTGCCCTCGCCTTCTGACACCACAGCACTCCATCTCCGTGCTTCCTCATTTAACCCTGGCAAACTTCCTCTATGGCGCATCATGATGCCGGCACTGAGCGGACCTGGCGGTACATCGTTAGGGGCCAGTCCGGAAGCATTAGGCGAACTGACCCATTCCATAAGCTTTGGTCTGCGAATTTTGCGCTTCTTTTTCGACTTTCCCTTTCTGTCCGTTTCGGTTCCCGTGCCCTCATCAGCAGTCTCCTCGGCGTCGGCGTCGGCGTCGGCATCACTTTCGGCCGCCTCCTCAATGGTTCGCGGGGTTCTAGTCGGCGATGATGATCGTGATTGCGAGGCGCTCAGATTCTTGAATGCGGAAAAGGCATTTTCGGGGGCAGTGGTGGCCGAGCGGGGGCTTTGCAGGGAGAGACTCTTGAGCTTGTTCATGATGGAGGAGCCAAGATGTCGTGAGCCGTCGCCATCATCCCAGGACGGTTGTCTGGAGTGTGAAGTAGTATCTGCAAGGAATTGGACGCTGCGCCGGTTCTCTGAGGTCGAGGGAAGATCGGCTCGGGATATGTCGATATTGAGTGGTGGCATGGCTAGCGGGGAGATTGTCCGTTGTGATGATCGTGCGGGATCAGTGGTCAAGTTGTTAGGCAGAGCAGTGTTAAGGGGTGTGGCACCGTAGTCACGGACATCAACCGCATCGGAAGCATTAGTTATCTGTGGCGTTGTCGAGGCTGTTGACTCGGAGAGCAGATTTGGGCGGGAACTCTGGGTCCCGGGACTGAGAATTTCGTCATGGTTGTCGATGTTTGGTTTGAGCTCGTCAAGTTTATTATTTGATATTCGGGACTCCATCTCTGTAACAGGCTGGGTTTGTCTGTCCAACTCTAGTTTTGCCGCGGTGACCAGATAGAAAGGCGTAAGCTCAGCAAATTTATCAGTCGGCACAAGACGGAGACGGTGGATCGGTCAAGATGTGGGATAGTCACAAGTCTATATACGGAAGGTGACCTAGGATAGATGGAAACACTTGGTTAGATTTGTGCTTCTGAAGAATCCATAAAATCATGTTATCTTGCATGAACTGAAGACACAAAAGGCGGTCATCTCTGCATTGCATGTTTTGTGTCCAAGTGGACTGCCAGCTAGTTTCAGCCGAGTTTGGACCTTCCAGCTCAGTCTAGTATATATAAAGAGCCATATTGTGTGGCAGTCAGAAGGAAATTATTACATGTCTACTTACCTCTGGGGTTTCCTCCAATATAGTAATAGAACGCTCGTCGCAAGTTCAAGCACAGCAAGAGTATCTACGGTTTAGTCACTATGTATGAGTTTATCGAGGGTCAGGCTGGTCGTCGACCGATCCAAGAAAGTGTTTGGCTCCAAATCGTAAAAATTAAGTCTCAGTTCGTAAAGCAATGGCTCGGAGAGGATCGTCCAAGAAAGCAATGTATATAGGAGGTCAGAGCCTGTTCGTATATCGAAGCAACGTTGTGAAAGCCAATCGCAACAAGAACCGCTGAAAATTAAAATATTTAATGCAAAATTTATCCTGGAGAAAAGTATATGTTAAGAACGAGTATGTTGGTCAATGGATTATGAGAATCGTGGCGGGCGTGGTCAAGAGACCCAAGTGATCGGACCTCCCCTAATTAATAAGATAGTCAGTTTCATGTCGATGATGATTGTTATCGATAGGGTTAGGAACAGTAGCCCATGCGGCTAATCATCGGGTAAAGACCCCACGCGGTTATAGGCGCGTTAAGCCTACTAGCAATGAAGCCATAAAGGTTAATCAGAAGCCATGTGAATAGCGGAGCGATCCCGTTAGAACATTGCCGGCAAAACTAGTCAAAAAATGCCTAGGTAAGCCTCATTAACACTATATTTGATAGCTAATATATTGACAATCTTTCTAGGGAAATCATCACCATTCAGGCCGGCCAGTGCGGCAACAGTAGTAAGTCTTTCCCTCGCTTTCACACTAGGGTGAAGCTACCACATCCCCGGTTACTATTACCCCTCTACCCCACCATATCAACACATCACCAACTTGAATGTACCACACCAACATGCAAACATACTGACATGGTCTTCTAGTTGGAAGTCAGTTCTGGCAACAACTATGTCAAGAACACGGTATCAGTCAAGACGGAAACCTGGAGGACTTTGCGACAGAGGGCGGTGATCGAAAGGATGTCTTCTATTATCAGAGTGACGACACACGGTATATTCCGAGAGCCATCCTAATCGATCTAGAGCCCCGTGTGCTCAACGGCATTCAAACGAGTCCCTACGGAAACATTTACAACCCGGAAAACTTCTACATTGGCAAGAGTGGCGTTGGTGCCGCCAATAACTGGGGTGATGGCTACCAGACGGGAGAACATGTCCACGAGGACATCATCGAGATGATTGATCGCGAAGCCGAGGGCTCAGATTCACTTGAAGGTTTCATGCTGCTACATTCTATTGCTGGTGGTACTGGGTCCGGCCTGGGGTCTTTCCTCCTTGAGAGATTGAACGATCGCTTCCCCAAAAAGATCATACAGACCTACTCTGTCTTTCCAGATACGACCAACAGTGGCGATGTCGTCGTCCACCCCTACAACAGTATCCTCACCATGCGCCGCCTGACGCAGAATGCCGACTCTGTTGTTGTCTTGGACAATGGCGCCCTTGCTCACATTGCCGCCGACAGACTGCACGTCCAGGAACCATCGTTTGCCCAAACCAATCAACTGGTCTCCACTGTAATGTCTGCCAGTACCACCACGCTCAGATACCCGGGCTACATGCACAACGACCTCGTCAGTATCCTGGCATCGCTGATCCCGACGCCCCGTTGCCATTTCCTGATGACGGCGTATACTCCGTTCACCGGCGACCAGGTCGGACAAGCCAAGACTGTCCGCAAGACGACGGTCCTCGACGTCATGCGCCGTTTACTGCAGCCCAAGAACCGCATGGTATCAACAATGCCCACCAAGAAGAGTTGCTACATTTCCATTCTCAATGTTATCCAGGGTGAAGTTGACCCTACGGATGTCCACAAGAGTTTGCTCCGTATCAGAGAACGCCGCCTGGCGACATTTATCCCGTGGGGTCCTGCCAGCATTCAGGTTGCCCTAACCAAAAAGAGTCCTTACATCCCAATGAATCACCGTGTCAGCGGCCTCATGCTTGCCAACCACACCAGCATCGCCACCGTAAGTTTTAGTTTTGCCCTTTTCTCTTCCGTTTGCTGTGACCCACCACTTGAAGTCTTTACTAACAATCACATCTCCTTTTCCCTCTTCCAGCTTTTCAAAAAGATTGCCCGCCAGTTTGATGGGATGAAGAAGCGTAATGCCTTCCTGGAAGCCTACAAGAAAACGGCCCCGTTTGCCGAAAACTTTGATGAGTTTGACGAATCGCGCCAGGTCGTTGCCGATTTGATTTCAGAGTACGAGGCGGCGGAGAATGCAGACTATCTTAACCCTGACGCTGCTCCCACGGGGCCCGATGGCGATAAGCGGATGGTCATGTAAACATGACTCGTTTGTTGCGGTTCGGGCCATCGCCGGAAATCTTGATCTTGGGTTACACGGGTGATCATACAAGCCAGGATAAACTAGTGTATGTGTGATGAAGTGTTTTCTTTTTAGTGTCTCTCGATCAGGATTGATTGGCGACTGACTGAGTAGTTGGCTGGTCTTGTTATCGTTATCTTCTTTTTTCTTTTCTTGCATTCAGAATAGTAGCGGAGATGGTATTGCTCTTTGGTGATTCCCCTGGTTTACAGTCTGTTATCTTTTTTTCTTTTTCTCCTTATGAGGCTTACTATTTGGTTTTTGGCGTTTCTGCTAGGTTATCTGGGCCGGTTGTGTTTGTAGTAGGGACGGGACAATGGATGCCGTGACACCTTCATTAGATGTATATGTAGTTAATCATATACTCCACATATTTGCTAGTTACTCTATCTGTCGATTCGTCTATAAAATTGGTCACTACCCGCTCATATCATTGCCGCACGAACTTTCCCATTCTTTCATCATCCTCGCGTCCACCCTTAAGTTTTGCTACCATACCCTCAACAGCTGGATGATGTATCTTGGCCCTTTTTTTTTTACCGTGCACGCTTTTTGGATCGAGTAGACCTGTGATCTTTATGAAAAAGCCAGCACTAGGGTGCCGTGATGGCCTTTTAGTTTCTTGTGTTTTGGTATCCAGATATGCATCATAGTGGCAATTAGTGGGCTGGTCCTTTGGTGTGGCAAGCTGACCTAGTAAGTAATCATCTGCATACGCATATGCATATACATAAACCCATGAAGTCCAACCAACATCCTTTTAGCCAAGATCCCTTTGTTTTGTCTCATTTCCATCATCAATGGTAAGTCCCCCCACCGCCATCATCATTACCCATGGAACTTCCCAATCCCAGCCTTTACCAAGTCGATATCTAATAATTGACCAGACCATGGAGCAAACGCCCAAAATCTCCTTTTGCAAATGACGTGTCTTCATTATTGTACATTTGGCAAGATTATCGCTATTTACTGAGACTGCGGGCCCGCGGGTGCCATGCCAGGAGTCTAAAATTTGTTGGCACTTGCAGGCGATCCAACAACTGCAGCCGACCGCATTAGCCGATCGTATAGCCTGAAGCTTGTGTCCCCTTTTTTCCTTTTTCCTCTTCTGCTAACTGATATCTGGTTAGTTCACTTATGTCAACGGAATGAAGGGGATGACTTTGTGTACCTGTGACCGAAGGGATATTCTAGCCCTGGCACTTGTGTTTGCAGTTGACATAGTCCTTCATCTACCGTTAGGATATAAAGTTACGCCAGGTGAGGGATGGAGGAGGTACTGTCCAACCACAACTCGGCCACAAAGAGTCACAGAAACCATCACACCCGACGGTCGGTTCTCCGTTGACTTCAGGGGCTCGTTGGCACGCATTTGGGCAGAAACCCAGTATTCTAATGCATAAATCACTGTCGACATAATCATCATTATACTGGCGCAGAATGAGCTGTTGATCATGGCCGGGGTTGGATTTTCGTTGAGAAATGGGCCAAGGTATTGGGAATCATTGAAAATTACCGGATGGAGATCTATGGGTTTGTCTGAAGAAACCGGCTGTTTTGATAAAATATCGTTACACAGGTCCAACGATCTAGCTATCGTCTTTTGGCTGTCGATCGGTAATGCTTCACGTTGTTTATTTTTCCCAATTAGAAATTTTCATCCCAAGTGTATCCGTGACTGCAGTTTGATATAAAAAATTATTTTCCGGGCAATTGCCAATAAGTGGCATGACACCATTCCCACTTAGAAAAAATATTCTCCCCTCTTCCCCCCCTCCTTTCTCACCAATCATTCCAGATCCTCTCGTCAACCTCCACCAAATTATCCAACATTTCCTTCCCATTCACCAAGTCATTCTTCTCCGCCCTCTCCACAGCCTGCTCCTCCGTCTTTGCAATTCCCGCCTCCAAATGCCTCCTCACCAACCGCCTCTTCGCCGTCTCCCGATCACACTCTACCAACCACCGCGCCCCATACATCGGGATCACCCTCTCCCATTCGCCCCCCTTCATCAATAGGTAATTTCCTTCGCAAATCACTACCCGCTCCTCCCTCACCACCACCCCATTCGCCACCGGATCCTTCAAACTATGATGGAAACTCGGCGCGTAGACACCCATCTCCCCACTCTCCACTCCGGCTACCCCTTCCGGCGTCACCGCGACAAACGATGTCGTTGGATACGCCGCCAGCACCCCGATTAGCCGGACCCACGCCCGTGCGTCAAAGGTGAACGGAGCCCCTCGGCGCGCGAGGGCCTCGGTGGCGTTGGGGAACGTCGCGAGGTGAGAGCGTGGATAGTGGAAGCCGTCCATTGGGAGGGCAACGGCCAGGTTCGGGGTTTGCGTGTTGAGGTGGGTGGTTAGAAGGGCGGTTAGGGTTGTTTTGCCGGAGCCCGGAATGCCGCCGATGGCAATGACTTAGAAGTGTCAGTAGTCGGTGACCGTGCAAAGGGAGGAAAGATATATACAATAATATATTGTCATTGTGAGTACTTACTAAGGCGTTTGTTGGGAGGGTATGTGCGGAGAAGGGTGTGGATGCGGGCGGCTAGGCGCGGGATATCTTCCGAGAATGGCGGGGGTCTCGTGACAGAGAGTTGCTGGGGGGTATTCATGATGAACGATATCTACTATACAAATGAATTTCCCAAAAAAGAATGAGAAACAAAAGCCCAACACAACTAACAACAATTGACTTGCTCGTCGGGAACTGAAGATGAACGAAACTCTGACCAGCCTGATAAGTTCACTACATGAGGGTCTGAAACCCTAGATATGACATCACCAAACTGCTGATCTGCGGGGTAAATATGCAGAACATGGCAAATTATATAACTCATCATAACAATTAAATCTATTTATATCCAACCAACCCATTACAAAAAAATGCCAGTCCATCAGTATCCACCTCCATGTCGCCTCGACCGCCCTGCCCCAATATCAATCCTCTTCATCTCCTCCATCAACGCCCAATCATCCGCTGTCGCCGGCGGGGGACCAGCTGCTGGCGCCATCCGCACTAATGCCCCACTCATTACCGGATTCGCCACGGGACCAGAAGACCGTGGGGCATACGGAGGCGCATAAATATCTTGCTGCTGCGACATATCCCAAGTGTGAGCCCGAGACATGCGCCCCGGCATAAAATTGTCGCCTCCGGGGGACACAGGACCGCCCATGCTGGGTGAATGTCCGTGTCCATGATGTATAGGATCCGAATACCCTCCTTGCTGTGGTTCCGGGGCCGCTGAGACCCGGTTTGCCTTCTTTTGCAACCGGTTGCGTGTGGGCGGTCCATAGGATGCCTGAATGTCGTTGGGAGTGTGGTAGACCATTTGACCCGGAGGTGCTGGCGAGTGACCTGCAATCCGCAACTGGCGGCGCCCGGAAGGCCCCGGGTACCCGTTAGGTAGCGGACGGCTAGCTGTGGGGGGAATCTCGCAGCCTTCCTCATCATCGGGGCGATTGGGTTCCGGAGCCCACGATGATATCGGTAGGTGGTCCGAGGGATCGATCTCCTTCCCATCGTGTGTGATAATCTTTTCATTCATGGAAGACTTTGGCGGAATATCACCGCTGGAGCTCGAAGGGTTGGGATTGATTGCATCGTAGGAACCGGGACCATAAGATCTGCGGTCAGCTGAGAGGGGCGGAACCGGTGAAACGGATTTCCTCCGGATGGTGTAGGTGATGTTGGGGCTCGCCCTCGGACTAGGAATAGGGGAGGGCCCGCGCTCACCATGACGGACCATCTGGCCTTGGGCTGGCGGAGCCTGATACGAGTTGCGTCGATCATTAGGGGGTCTATGTGGGTCGTAGCCGGGTTGCTGAGAGTAAGGAGAGGGAGAACGGCCAGAGTACGGGTTTGGCGAAGGTGTCCGGCCCAAGTAAGGATTAGGCGACGGCTGTCTGCCATTGCTATAAGGATTAGGAGAAGGTTGACGGGCGCTGCCGTAGGGGATCGGGGATGGTGAGCGGCCATGATGATATGGGTATGGTGACGGCTGACCATCGTACGGCGAGTAAGGATTAGGCGACGGCTGCCGTCCGTTATCATATGGATTCGGAGAGGGAGATCGCCCATGAGTGAGATACGGGTTTGGCGAAGATTTACGGCTGCCGTATGGTCTGGGTAATGGCTCCCTCCCGTCATACGAAGCTTGACGCCCATCGTATGGGTTCGGAGAAGGTCCTCTGCCGGGGTATCCATACGGCACAATTTCATTATGCGTCATAGCCCTTCCCCTTAGTTGATGCTCAGGCACCGGGGGCTGTCCTTGATGATACCCAGGTGGCGGCACTGGTCCAAACTGCTGCTGTTGCTGCGGTGGCATCGGCATCGGCGTCGGTGACGGGCCTTGTCCTTGCGGTTGAGGGTTGTATGGCATGATTTGACCATATGATGATGGCTGCACGGGAGTCGAGTAACTCCGTTCCCGCTCTCTTTGTCTTTTTTGGAAGGCAAGTTCGGAAATTTCCTGGGCGATTATCGGGTCAATGCCGGGGATCAAGGACGCGGGAATGACAGGGCGGCCTGTCTTCTTAGGAACGAGAGTTACTGCCATATTGGATGTTTCTTCAATGGGAGAAGGAGGAGCGGGTGACGTGCTGTGGGGAGGTTGAGAGGGCGGAGCGGATGGGTCGGAATTAGACGGGGGAGCAGGCAGCTGGAATTGTACGGGGAGAGGGGCTGGCAGCGACTGATAGGAAGAGGAATGTTTGGGAGCAGGTGGAGGTTGCGGAAGCGCGGACCGCTGGTACTGTTGCACATGAGAAGGCACAGGACCGGGGCCAGATGAAACCATCTGGGTTGAAGACGGTTGACTCTGATGCGGTGGTGTCAGCGGCAGTTGATGTTGAACTTGCTGCTGCGCTTTCTCCGCCTGCTGTCTTGCCCTCTGTTCTTCCTCCAGTCTCATCTGCTCCTGCCTCGCCTGTTCCTGTCTAGCTTGCTCTTGCCTGGCTTGTTCCTCGGCTTGCTCTCTCGCCACCATCTCCCTCTCTGCTTGCTGACGGGTCTGCTCCTCAACTTGCTGTTTAGCTTGCTGCTCTGCTTGAGCCTGGGCTTGTTGCTGTGCCATCTTATCCTGATGGCTCGGCGGCGGTGGCTTCGGGCCCAATGGCTGCTGCTTCGGACCTTGTGGACCACCGCTGTCTCTCCGGGGGTCCGCCGAACTAGTATATTGGCTTCGTGGAACCGCCTTACGAACTATCGTCTGAACTGCCGCCTTAGGCGAGTCCGGAACATCTTCGACCGTCGGCTGCATCGACAACCGGTTTGAGCTGTTGGCCCGTTGCGTTTGCGGTCTTGGTTGAGCAGCCTGTTCATATTGGTGTCCCGGGGGGGCCGGCGGACCATCTGAAGGTCCATATCCCGAGAAAGAGTTCCTGTGTGCTTCATTCCGGAGTACCTCTTGTCTCATACCATTAGGCCTAGGCTGTCCATCGAAACTTGGGCGCGGAGAAACATCCAGCAAGGAAGCGCTGTTCCCGCGGCTTCGATGCACAGGGGGCGGGGGTGGGATATCATCAGCATCGAGATTCCCAGCAGTGACAGGGCTATGACTATGGTAGCCCTGAGGCGGCCCGTATTCGGGGCCAGGGGATGCACTGTAGCGACCCGAGTTTGATCTGCTGTGTGACTGGGGTGAGGGGGATCCAGAGTGTTCGATTGATTGCCTAGGGATATCGATTGGCGATGACGCTATCGGAGGATTCATCGCCGCCGCTAGAATAGCGGCTTTCTCTTGAGCAAGAGCCTCTTCGTATTTTTGCTGTTGAATCTGCTGCTCTATAAGTAACCGCTGCTGTTCTTGCTGAAGATCAAGAAGCTTTTGCTGCTGCGCCTTGGCCGCCGCCTCCTGCTTTTCGGCTCTTGTTGTCGGCTGTGGCCTCGGTCCGATGTGGGCTGGTGGCGGAATAGCTTCCTGCATCTGCGGCCGGATGGCCATATGTGCTGTAGTAATTGTAGTCACACCTGGAGACACACTATTTATATGCACTGGTGTTTCACCTGTCACTGGATCCAACGGCAACGGGCGGCGTTTTATAGGACTTCTCCGGCGGGTACTGCCGTTAGGATCGACAGCTTCGGGGTCGGCAGATTTGAGTTTCAAGGGGGCAATGGGCTTGGGGCGGTTGTCGTAGTAGGTAAGCTCGATGCGGATTTCACCGGCGTATTTGCCGCGACAGCCGAGGTTTTGCCAACGATCGCTTTGGCCGCCACCGGGGCAGATAATGTTCTTAAGGTCAATCCAGGTTTCGCCAATGAGTTCGGTTCTCTTATCGTCATTGAACACTGAAACTTTGAGTTGGTAGTAATCTGGAGAATCGTGTACTGTAAACCGCAGCTCTTGATCCCTGTGATATACTGGTTAATTAACGTCTGCCTTCAATACCTGTGCTATGCCGTTGCTGTTCAGCCAAAAACAACTAGACATTCAACTTCTCGGGGGTTTCACTCACCATCGTGGCGTTTGGCCTCCACGGATATCCGTCTTGGTCTTGTGCGCCTCCTTCCCTAGACGCGCTGCGCAGTACGGATCTTGCTTCCCGATAGTCTTACGGTTCGGGAGATTCTTGGCCCGATCCACAATAAGTACCAGTGTGCCGATCTCGGGTCCATCAATAGAGGCATCGGCGAAGATAGCGGCTGAATGGTGCAACTGGCTCAGGCCACCGGGCATCTTGTTTGGTAGCGCCATGGTTGATAATGACACCGACTAAGCAGTGAGGCACTATAAGGGGTCTGGGTATCAAGAAGTTGCGCCGTGTTGGTATGTTTTTATTTCCAGAGTCGAGAAAGTCGAATCGGAGTGTTTAAAGATAAGGTGATCGATATTGTTTGAAATTCGGGTATTAGAGATTTCCGTTAGATTAGAAGTCATTGATTCTTGTCTTCGAGACCGTAAATCAAGTCGAAGTCGCAATTTTGATAATTATTTACTTGAAACTTTGTTGACTTTGGCGGGATTCGATTTTGAGTAGTCGCTAATGACAATGACTTGGTGGGTTGAACGCGGGGCTTTCCAGGCCTCTCACTAAAACAAAAAAGAAAAAAGGGATATAAAAATAATTATGTCAACAAAAACAAAAGCGATAATCAATCACACAAAAAAGAAAAGAATAAAGGATACAAAAAATGTGAATCGGTGAAGAGAATGTCTTTATCAAGATTGCTCCCTCGTGAAAAGTCTCCTGCTCAAATCCACAACATTCTGAGCAGAAAAATTATAAAAAAGAGAAACAAGGCAATTTCTCAAACTTTACAACTCAGCAGAGACCCGATAATAACAGATGATGAACACAGCGAGGGAGGGGACCCTTTCGAAGTCCAGGGGTACATCCTTCAAGAATTCAGATCAAGAACGGAAGGAACTAGACTTTGCTTGCACCTGCAGGAAGTGGATATCAAGCAAAAGGCTGAGGAAAGCAAAGACAAGCGTCAATCTTGGATGAATGGACACCAAGTTGAGTAGCTGAGAGCACAGACAAGGCCAGCAGGATGCATATCAGTTGTTGAAAAGTAGGAGAGAAGAGAAGCAATGAGTTATTTCCACGTAAAATGAGACTGGAAAGAATGCAGCTCTATGCATGTCGGTTGCCGATATACCACAACGGCTACCAAAGCTCGGGTTTGTGTTCGCCACTCCTGGGAGACGCTGGTACGTCGTTGGTGACGTGTAAGTCAGACATTGTAGCTATTAACTCAGATACCTCTTGTTGTCTCTGATAAACTACGCTTGTCGGTGAGTGGCTCATTATGTCAAACATTCACATCCCAACGCTATTCTCCCTACAAATACTGAGATATTTGGAAGCGCAGTACACCAGCGCAGGGTCCATCTCCAGAGGGAGCAGCCCCAGTCTATAGCTATACATATAGGGAAATAATATGGCCTACAAACCACTGCTCACGCTTGGGTAACAAAGCCCTGACTGAGCATTGAGTCTTGCGGAAACCGAAGTTATGGCCAAGGACATTTGCAATTATAAGTGTACAGGAGACAATTGCATCGTGATCAATGCACAGGTACAGAACAAAAGCTTAGTGTTTGCAGTTTAAATGAGCGCGATTGGTGTAGTCGTTATGGTTGGTTTTGAAGGGGGGCAGGATAGCCGTGTATGAGTGAGAGGGGGTATTGAGGTTGGAAATGAGGCAAACAGAGATATCACTAGCAATGAATAGTAACTACAGCCAACAAAATAGCCATTCGCAAACCCACTATAGTCAAGTTCTCATCCACATGCAATATAAAGAAGATGTGTAAACCTAAGATAGGAAATCCACAAGAGAAAGATAACAATCTACCAATGAAACCCCACCCTCTAACCCATCACTTCTTCCCTCATGAAACTGCGCTATTCCTGTCGCCCGACAACATTTTCCAGCAACTTTCATCTCAGTCCCTTTTGTGCCACTGAGGCCATCCTCACTGCTATCCTTTCCTTCCCCAGACTGTCTTTTCCTCTCCTCTCCTCTCCTTCCTCCGCCTCACGCCGCATTTCGACAGGCCCTCCCCAGGATCACTGCCGATGCGTCCTTAGAGACGCAGGAATGCCGAAAATCTGGAAAACGCCAGGGCCTATCCGATCTGTCCGTCCGCTTGATCATGACATGGTGACACGAGGGCAGCTGTTTAGACAGTATGTGACTTTTTTCCTGATACATGAATAGTAAAGCTGGCAGAGACGGCGGTATCACTGCCGCCGAGGGTAATGCAAGCCGATTGTAAGATATAAGCGCCTGTTCGACGTCATCGGCAGTGTTGCGACAAGCGGGCCTGAAAGTAAACAAATGATCAGGGATTTAGGAAATCCTACTTGGCATTGCCAAGGTACCAGAATCTTGGGGGATGTGCCGGCTAGCAATGAAAGACCCTAGCTCACATCAGCTGCCCATATTGAAATGGTAACAAAAAGTAGATATCAAGGTGATTGTAGGTTTTCAATTATGGAAAAAAACAAAAAAATAACGTGCTGCTGTGAGATCATTTCTTTTCTATTAGATAACATTTTCTGTAGTTGTAGCATCATATCTTTGGTGTCTTATGAATAATTTTGGGATATACAAGGATAAACTACGGGTGATGCCATATGACCCTAACACACCCTAACACACACTTCCTAGTTTCTGGTTTTGCTATGGCCTAAAATAGTTAAACTGACCTGGATCCACTTGGAGAAGAATGATCTAATAATTGACCGATAAGGTTCATGAGATATCAATGCGATATCACTGAAATATTACAGAAATCATTGTGGAAAGAGTATATAATTGGATCTACAATTTCTTGGCAGTTTAGAGTGTATTAAACTTAATAGCACAAAAGTTAGATATTTTGAGGATGAAGTAGCATTTGTAACATAACTATATCTTAGGGTTAATATCACGGTAGTTGGAAATGGGGAATACAGGTTTTTTTTGCGCGGGGTCGTTTACACGGGACATTGATCAAGATCTAGAGCCGAGTTATGCATCAGGTCAAAAGCTAACTTTGAGCATGTGAAATATACACAGGATATTCAAACCCAGATATATATGTTATTAGGAGACTAATTTCCGATCCAGCATCTGGCTTGCGTTGTCATCATTCATTCATTCTCAGTGTGACCGACCCCGCACTGAGATTCACTTAATTGGCTTAATTGGCAATGCGGGATGTCGTCATGGCACTATCATTTAACTAATGCCTAAAGTTGAGGTGAGCGGCCTGAAAGTAACTCCAGATTTCCGGAATGGGCTCAGCACATGTGCTTTGAGGCAATCGAATCACAAAAACCAGAATCAATGTCTGTATCGTGGTAAATACATCATCTTGTAGCCGATTTATTCATTATACCAGGCTTGATTCTTTCGAGAACAGCACGTATAAGCTCACAGTTATACTTGAAAGCGTCCCAGACCGACGTACAGGGCGTGAATGGCGTAAGATCTAGTCTTTCGTGGCTTATCTTGGCGTGAAACGGGTGCGATAACGTAATCAATAGATTAGGAAGTCATCTGGAGGCTCTAGTGACTTTCTTTTTTACTATTCAGGTGACTTTACCCCATTAGCCCCTCAGTCTTTTAATCTTTGTCGGAAATATTCTTTTGATTTTTAGCTTCATCACCCGTAACAACATCTGCACATTTTCTTTCATTCGCACATTGACACCAACTGGATACCTCACCTGCTATTACTGGTGATAGGCAACGCGATTATTCAAATACGTCTTGTCGGCAGTTCCCATACTACCGTTCTCCATATCTCCACATCTACTTTCTAGGATCAATTGACACAAAAGTACATTGAATCAAGATGTCCAGCCAAATCCATATGGTTGACCCATCAGAGATCGATGCAGGTAACATTGAATCTTGTCATGATATTTTTTTTTGGAATAACTGATGCTAATGTCATATCGCTACTACAGCCAAAGTGATTCTTAGTCCACTGTTCCCCGATGACTTTGACGAGAATCAGGGTGCGCCAGTCCGGATTTTTATTCTTAATGATGGAGAGTCAGTCAAAGTCGGTCGTGCGAGTACGCGATCTAATCGGCCATTACCTACTCCTTCGAACGGTCTCTTTTTGAACCCGATAATCTCGCGGAATCATGCGGAAATTCGATTCAGAAACGTATGTATTTGATGAAGTCATTACCTCAAAGTCCACAATGCCATGTCCTAGATGTTTGACTCAACAATGTTTGCTAACAAACTCTAGTACAATTCGGCTTTCATCCAAGACAACGATAGCTACCACGGGACCGAGGTCAATGGCATCAACATTGTACCCAGATTTCCAGTAATCGTTAACACTGGTGACGTCATCACGTTTGCTCCTTTTACTGGCCCGATAGAAGGCCAAAGACGTCCATTGAGTTTCAAAATTTCGATCAGGTAAGTTTTGAGCTGAAACGATAACAAACAGATTAGAATTCTGACCACGAACATTTCATCCAGTCAACTCCCAAGGCTACAAAAAGCCCTCGACAATATCCCTCGGGAAATCTGCCCAGAACCTGTGACGGAACCCGAGAACAATGAACGCGAACGCGAAAACCATATTAAATATGACATGGCACTGCACCCGTCTGAAGAAAATGCGACCACTTCTGATACTGTGAAGAAGTTGAGCAGTCTAAACATGATTGAAAGGTATTATATACAACATGCCGGTCGGGATTCACTAAATTTAACACAAGATCGACTACCTCCTATAGTCATGCCCTCCATAATCTCTTCACTAATGATCTGTGCTGGGTACCTCGTTTCTAACATATCTTGGGTTTAGCGACTTGCCCCGAGCATTTTCCGGGGACCCTTATAGAGAACTTGCCTCGGGTACCCAGAGAGTCATTCCCATTTCGGCACTCTTGGATAACAAATCGGACCCCATACATGATAACAACACATCTGGGATTTCGAATTTACGCTCCATCGAACTAGATTCTGCCTCTCTATTTGTTGAGGATAGCCACTGCGATAACGGTCAAGATTCCGAATCACTTGCCGAAATTGATTACAGTGAAGAAGAAGACGAGGATGAAGACGATGAAGACGAAGATGAAGATGAATCTGATGAGGAAGATGAAGAAGAGTACGCAGAGAAGGTGAAGCCCAAACTATACGACCGGGAATATGTTGCCCTCCCCACCGATATCTTGGGTTCTAGCAGCGCCGTCCCCAACCCTCAACAATCACATGTTGAGACCATGGTCTATGAGGATGATATTGTCAAGCATCATAACACAGAATATGAGGAAGTTGATAACAACAATACTGGTTTTATCACCGGACACTTTGATTCTGAGGATCATGTTTCCGAAATTGATCGTTTGGATTTCCTGCACTCTCAAGAGGCTCATGCTCTTAACCGTGATGATTTTGAGGCTCAGAATACTCCGACCAGGGATGATGCGACTGAACCTGAACCTGACTGGGAAGGTTATGAGTTGACTGTTTCTGATGGTAATTCAGATGTGGCGGATGTCGTTGGGACCTATCGTTATGATACTTGGCTAGCGGCTTCCCAAAACTCGCCATACGATGATCTCAATGTCCAGCAGAAGGAGTCGCAAGAGGAGTCCCACGTCATTGAGTCCACCCCACCTGCCCTTATCAATTCTGATAATAAGCGACGCTGGTGTGATATCTCTACTGATGAGGATGGCAGTATACCTTCTACACCTCCGGGCAACATGTCTCTGTCTGATGTAGTGGTTTCTGACTCCGCAGACGTGCGTCCCCGTAAGCGTGCTAGACTTGGAAAGGTTATGGCTCCTATTGCTTACGGTGTTGTCGGTGGCATCACGGCCAGTTTGGCTGTTCTTGCTACCATGATCTACTCGGCTCCCGATCTCCTCTAATTATGAATTCTGTTGGTATTCGTGTCTGATATGAGATCGTGCTCCATTTTGAGATCTATCTTTTAAGAGACTACAGCTTGTTAGAGTGTCGTTGATACTTGTAGGTATCACAGTACTGGGCTCTCCCCTGTTGAGGTATGCTTATTAGTTTTGGTTGGCGCATAGGGGAGTGTTTATTACATCAATATCAATAATTTTATATGCCTTGGACTTTTGGGATTGTGATATTATAATTATTATTATCATTGGAATTCATCATGAGAAGGTCCCCATTTTGGAAGTGCCACATACAATCGGAGTCCGTAGAAAGTACGGGGCCCCATATGATTCCAAGAAATCACGTAGTAGTCCTCAGTGCTGTGCATTTTTTTTATTATTTCTTTCTAGTTAATTATCCCTTTACAGTGGTTATTATGTATACAGTAGGTTTCAGCTTGCGACATTACAATCAAGTAAGGCCGTCAAATTTCAGGATTTATTCCGCGATTACCATAATGTCTATGTTGCGTGAGAGATCTATGTACATAGCAAATGCAACTAGCATAGATGATCTTAGAGGAAGCGTGAGATGTCATGAGTATGTATGTAGGAGGAATAGTGGGGGCACCAAAAAGGGACATATTCTTTGTCTTGGGCGTGGGATGTGATTGGATATTGGTAGTCCCAAGTGGTATGTAGGACTCTCAGGTTGGGAATGCAATCCAGGGGTTTTGTGCACCAAAAAGTACAGAACCCTTGTCAATTAGGTGTCCATCTTTGAAACTGATGATAGTGGGATCATGGTGCTTATAACTCAGTCAGAGTTCCCCAGCTGATATATGTATCTACATATTGTATGTACATATGTCCGACAACCCGAATCCTGCCCGCCCCTTTGGGTCCTGAGAATTTATCTAAGTGGTCAGCCTAGGAGTTTGACGGAGGGTTTGAGTGAATCATTTTGGTATGGGCAACCGAGGACATGCAGAGAGCTGATAGGCGAGCGAATGATTGAGTGAATGGTGGGTTTGGAAGGTTATAGTGGGAAGAGTTCGTATTGTTGGGCTGGAGGGCAGAGATTTTGGGGGAAAAGAAGGGAAGTGTTCAAGTTAGAAATGTGGGATGACATCGGAAGTCAAGGGGAGTAGATGGGCTGTGACCAAGGGGGGGATATGCACATATGTGATTGCCTTGTGTGGGGGTGCATTTACATATTTCAGTTGATTGAAAGGTATTGGTAGTCTAGATGCGATTGAGATGACGTACTATGAGGCATTGTGGTGGATCTGGCCTGAAAAGAGACAAAGAGGCGGGCATCTTGCTTCTGTTGAAGAGATGCATGTAATGTCGCATACATAAACTAGTCACAAAGCAACGGTACTTTCACCTTATTTTTTTTTCTACTTCCTTTTTTTTTCTTGTTCATGCCGAGGACAATTTGTTATGCACAAAACCAAATATATAGAATATGTTCCCTGGTGAAATGGGTGTGCTATGTTTCTGAAAGTGTTTTAGCCATCCGGAGGACGAGGTGCAAAGTAGGGCCACGAGGGCAGACTGCATCCGCTGTCTGCTGTCTTGTGATGCCTTGGAGAGTAAGGTTTAAAGAGTTAGACAGCGGTGGGACTGACACGTTGGGCAGTGGATAGTAGTGATGTGGGGCATGGCTGATATAGCGGTGATTGAGGAGAAGAGAGATGTATGTATATATGCGTGTATGCGTGTGAATGAGAAGGAGAGTAAACGAGTGTAAGAGTGAGTACCAATTTATTTAATAGGGTGAATATTCCTTTTATCGCCGGATTGATGGCTGCTGGTTGAATCGGATGGGCGGTACCTGGCGGGTAAGTAGATGCGAGCGAGATGTCAAGATGAGCGATCACTGTTGTGATCTGTTGATATACTTGATACAACCCAAATATTATAAAAGGGCAACATGTCTCGTCGCTGTCTTTACTATCCGGAAAATTCAATTGTCTCGTCCTTCTTACGTGCATAGGTTTGTCCCGGACTTGCTACGGAAGCCTCCAACCTTGGATCTGGTCACGCCATACGAATCCGCCAAAGCCAATCATCATCTCATATTTTGTCTTTATGTTTCCTTTCATTTTTTTTCGGCCCCTTTATATAAAGACACAAAAATGCCCACCTCCACCACTACAATGCCAGACTACCAATGTCTCCGGTGCATCAAACTCGCCAACGTCGCCATTCCCCAAACGCCAAGAACATGCTACTGCTGCGCCGGCAGAGTCCGGTAAGCAAAAACTTGGAGTCCCCAAGACGAACATCGCTAACACGTGACTACAGACCAATCACATGTAACGGATGCCGGGCAAATCCATGCAGTGCGTGCCGGGGTACGGGATCTATCTTCTTTGCTTGTAAATGCTTGATGAAGGAATGGCGGCGGATAGAGGCGGAGAAGCAGGAGAGGGCGCTAGGGTCGGGATCGTAAAAGGAGATAGGGACGAGAAAAGAAAAGAATACAAAGAAGAAAAAGAGGTATAAAGAGCCGGAGAGGGGATGAAAGGAGCATTCATAGCGAGTGTATGTAGGTAGAATAAGTGTATTATAAGTCATGTTTTGGTTTCTGCAGATGGGCTTGATGATTACGTACTTTGAAGAGGCTGAAGGGGCGGTCAAGCTACAGCCGGAGAATCGCCTCTTGTGCCTATGCATGTACTGTACGTATCCAGAATGCTCTTGGGAGCCTCGCGGGCAGTCAATATTCAATTTACCCTCACGACAGCAGCAAGTCAACTCGACACTACAGGACCACGGCCCCGAATACCGACCCATGCACTAATGGCCATCGGAATGTCCTCTGATTTGCCAATGGCGTCTTTGTGGCTTATGGGACATCAGATCACAGCTTGCAGACCCTGGCGATGCGGCTTTATGGGACAGAGAAGCCGGAGGTGGCTGATGCAAAGTGATGAGTGGGGTGGTGGATCTCGGAAGCAGTTGCGTGTTTGTCCGCTTTGGTATCTGTTATCCGACTATAGACAAGTAGACACAGCAGGGCTGGTGATAAGATGAGAATTTTGTGGTGAGGCTGGCCTGTTGGGGCCATAAAACTAGTTGATGGTGGCATGATATATAACATAAGATCCATACAGGATTAATATGAACATGTCAATAAATAAGTCATGTAGCTTCAGCTACTTGATGTCAATTAACTCTCGAGTCTCGGGGCCTGTTTCCCGATACACAGAAATCAAAGTGCTGACTAAGCACCACAACCCATGTCCAATGATCCTTCCCCAGCGCTGCGCGGGGAGGACCTTCTCGCAAGCGGATTTCGTCAATTTACAGATTACAGACCAAGAGGCGCAAGCGGGTTTTCCGTCCCATTGTATCTGTAAATTCAAAACATCATTTGTCATTTTACCCCTCTGCTAATGCACCTCCGGTCCGGGCCGTCGTCCTTTTTTCATTAGTGACATACGGATTATACTTCCCTTGAACATCTGACGAATTGACGGAGCTGCTTGCTGCCGCGAGACCAAAAATCAACCATCTTGTTTGTCTCCCACAGTATCGTTTGGTCGCAATCACTCATCATGTCTGTTATCCTTTGCACCTGTGAGTCTTTTCTTTGTGCAATAGCTGTGTCCAACCAAATATCTGCGATGTTATGGTCGCCGAATGGGATGCTTTGCTGACACTCTGCTCAGCTGGTTACGACCACACCATCCGGTATGGCCCCCGCGAATGTCTTAGATCTCGCATATACAATCTCGATCCCAATATCGGTTATCGCAGAGTTTTTCTTTTCCTTTTCCCGTCCAAACCCACACTCGCTAACCCAAGTCCAGATTCTGGGAAGCTCTTTCTGGTATATGCTATCGGACCATCCAGCACCCCGAATCCCAGGTCAACCGACTCTGCATCTCCCCCGACAAACTGTGGCTTGCCGCCGCCGGCCATCATAAAGTGAAGCTCTACGAAATCAAGTCCACCGACCACAACCCAGTCCTTAAGTTTGAAGGCCACACCGGCAACATCACCGGAGTCGCATTCCACTGCGAGGGCAAGTGGATGGTCACGAGCTCCGAAGACGGCTCCGTGCGCATCTGGGAAACGAGAAACGCCATCGTGCAGAGAACCTATCTGCACGGGTGCCCGGTTGAGGATGTCGTCATCCACCCGAATCAGGGTGAGATTATCAGTTGCGACCGGTCTGGCGGCATCCGCGTGTGGGATCTTGCCGAGAACAGCTGCTCGCTCCACTTGATTCCCGATGAGGGGACTCCCATGACCACCGTCACCGTTGCCAGCGACGGCAGCATGCTCTGCTCCGGCAACCTCCTGGTAAATTTTTTTCTACTTGTCCTCGACGTGCCTCCGCTAACAGGAATGTCTCCTTTCTAGGGTATCGTCTACGTCTGGAAACTCTTCCCCGGCCCCGAACGCACCGAGCTGATCCCCATCACCCAATTCCAAGCCCATCCTACCTTTATCACCCGCGTCCTCCTCTCTCCCGACGTCAAGAAACTCGCCACGTGCTCCGCCGACCACACCGCCAGCATCTGGCACGTCTCGCAAACCGAGCCGATCCCCGGCGAGGACAACCGCCCCTTTGAGCACGAGTCGACGCTTCTCGGGCACCAACGGTGGGTGTGGGATTGTGCCTTTAGCGCCGACTCGGCGTACCTGGTGACGGCTTGCTCGGACCATTATGCGCGGTTGTGGGAGTTGAGTTCGCGGCAGGTGATTCGGCAGTATAATGGGCATCATAGAGGGGCGGTTTGCGTGGCGTTGAATGATTATTCCGATGGGAGGTAAAGGGGAAGAAGGAAAGGTGGACTTTTTACATGTTTTCTGGAGATTTTTTCCTCCTTTTTTTTGGATTGGTGCGGCGTTTTAGGATTCGTCGGGTTGGCTTCTTGTGTTGATTGGGTTTAATCTTTTGTTGGATTGTAATAGATATTTTGATATTTTGGTTGAATGGTCCATCTGGGTGAGTCTTGCTGTATGCAGATAAAAATGCCGAATTCTCCTCCTTCTGTCATGTTCATCCTGTCATTCCCACTCTTTGGGCCACCGCCATCTGTTGTGCCAAACCAAACCCTCCGGGTCCCCTTCTGTCAACATATCACTTGTATACTGTATATCTACGACATCCTCACTTATTAACTATTATCCTCTATCACTCCATCCTAATTCAAACAAATACATATCCTACACCCCGTACACCCCCCTAAACATAAACCCTTCTCTGCCCAGCCCACAATACCGGTGACTGCCCCCGCCTCCACATCGCCGCATCAATCAACATATCCTACTCATTAGGGCGCCATTCTCGTTCTTTTCGACGCTCTTGGATACGCCGGGCGTGTTTACCGATGGGATACTGATCAGAGACCCAGGGGGTGCGACGTTTCGTGCGCTCGGGGGGGCCATGCTGGATTGGTAGGTGACAAATGGCGTTAGTGTTAGTTGGTGGAAGATTATTAGTGGGGTGTCGTTTACTTACTCGGGGGGTTGGACGCTTGCGGGGGTCCTTGGAGACTAGGAATATGGGCATCGTGGGAGGTGGATAGTATGTATACTAGGGATAAAGATGGCAAGTGGTACTCTTTAATGGTTGGTGAGAGATGAGGAAATGCATCATATCTCTAGAATTAGGGGGAGTCTCTGTATTAGTGTTTCTTTATATCATGGAGTACTTCATCTTTTGCAGAAACATAATAGACTACTGACCAAAGGTGTTTAGCAATTCATCTCGATTAAGATATTGGTCCCAGAATACAGATCATCACATACCGTCATGTTACATGTCCTCGATACTCAAGTCAAGACAACAAGTTCCACTAAAGTTAGAATTCTCTTCTCATACCATGGCCTGCCAAATGTATAGATGAAATAAATAGCACACCAAATATTACCACCCGTCACCCCACCCATCATCATCTCCTGTATCCTTCACCGACACATCAATCTTCTTAGCTACTATCGGTTTCTTCTTCATCAGTGCCGTCTTTTTAGCCGCCCCTGTTGTCGCCCCCCCCTTATTCAACCCCTTTGGCAATGGCTTAGACGCCGGCTTCTTTGCCTGCGCCGCCAACCACCCCGCGAAATCCGGCTCGCCCTCCTGAGGTAATATCTTGTCATCCTTTTTACTCTGCGACACCTTTGGCTCCCCCCACGGGTCATCATTAGCCGCCGCATCGTCATTCCCCCAGCCGTCGTTGCCGTCATCGATGTCGTCGATGGCGGAAGAGGTAAATTTAGAAATTGTTTGCTTGTGAAGGGATGAAGCAGGTTTTGCGGCGGGTGGTTGTTCGACAGAGGTGGAAGGACGCGAAGAAAGTGTTGCAGTAGCAGGGAGTGTTGAGGAGCTTTCGATTTCGCCGGTGGCGGATGCGATCTTATTGGTGAAGGAGGAGATGGCCCAGCCAGCCCAGCCGCCAGAGTCAGCAGATGGTTGCGGAGTGCTCATGCGGGGTGTGGTGCCGGTGGGTTCGGCGCTGGGTGGGGGAAGTGCAGACTCGGGCATGCTGGCCGCGATCTTGCGGATGTGTTGGAGGTAGATGTCAAGAGACTTGCTGGCTTGGTCGCGGATAATCTTTTCCTTGTCGATGAGGAGAGGGGAAATGGAAGGAATAATGCGAACTGCGCAGTCTTCTTCGGAAAAGTACTCAATAGTGGCGGCAAAGGCCATGAGAGCAGCATTCCGAGCGTGGACAAAGGGGTCCCGGAGAGATCTAGAAAGAGCGTTGAGGAGGACCTTGGGCCGGGCTGACTTGTTGAGGTGGCGGGCAAGTTTCCCCAAACAGATTGTAGTATTGGTACGGATTCCCGGTTGTTCATCATTAGAGGTCTTGGCAAGGTGACGGAGAAGCTCGCCGTTGACGGTGCGGTCTGATAATTTGGTCACAAGAACAAGGACCGATTTGAGCGTTTGCTCACGGACAACTGGGGACGCATCGGTGAAACCGGATGTCTTTCTTGCGTTAGTCATATTTTTTTGGAGTGCACAATCAGCGCTTGTCAACTTACAATTTGGGGAAAGATCTTGGCATTCACAGTACGATCTGGAAGCTTGTCAATCATATCGGGAAGACCGTCCAATAAGGCAACACGGAGTGCCCGATCCGGGTTCGCAAATAGACGAACAATGACTGGCGCGACACGTGCATTGAACTCCTCAACTTCGAGTTTCCCGCCAATCTTCAATATGACCGCCAAGGCCTTTTGGCCGCCACCGCCGAATTCCACCGACTTTAATACTTCTGGTAGAACCTTCATCTTGAAGAACTCCGAAGGGAAATCGTCAGAGAGCTCATTGAGATCTGCTAGGAACTCATCACGTTCATCTGCCGATTTCATTCCCAGATTGTCAACACCTTCGGTTAGCTTGATCAAGGGTGAATCAAAAAACGACCCGGAGCGGCGGCCCTGCTCTAGGTAATGCGCAACGCTGAGTCGGGCTTTGGGATTCGGGTTGACCAAGCGCTTGTACCCGGGCTGCATAGCAGGTGGGATCTTCTTAGTCTGGCCGGCGTCATAAGAGTCGCTGTAGTTTCCGTTATTGAAGCATTCGTATATTAAAGTGCCAAAGTTGAAAGAATCCATGGCCGTATGTGGGTTCTTCCTTAACACTTCCCAGCCCGAAGTGGCAATCTCCGGAGGAATATACCGGTTGGCATCCGGGACTAAGGTTCCATAATTGTAAATTATTGCGTCGTCATCCTTTACTGAGCTCAAGATATCGCACCCGCCGAGTTTCCACTCGCCGCTTTCCGAAGTGTATATTGAGGCCACCCGGATTGCGCCGTGAATAGACATTGCATCCTCATTGATAAACTTCAACGTTGTCGCCACCGAGAACAGTCCCCACTTAATCGCTTCTAGACTCAGACTATCCCGCTTGATGTGCCATCTCAATGGAGTCACCCGCTCCGTGGCAATGTAGATGTATGTTTCCGTCTCAACGGTGTCCAAAACCTTGATGATTCCGGGATGGCGCATAGTACGCATTTTCCTTAGCGCATTCCTGGCGAGTGGAAGTCTGGAGTGATTAGCAGTGACGTCAAACGAGAATATACTACACGGAGATCCGTCTTCCTAGACACACGGCGGCAGCAGAGTTAGTAAAGTCCGAGGCACCGGGAGACAGAAATCCCACTTTTTTTGTTCCATTGTTCAACATCCATATTGATTGGTCAATGTCTACTCTGTCGCCAAAGCTATATGGGAATGGTGGGCCTTGCATGGCCATGGCCGAAGCTACTGCGGATTTGAGAAAATCCATTGTGGACGACAGGTGATTGGTGATATGCGCAGAGGTTGCGGGGTCAATTTCTAAAGCCGGGAAGTTGAACAAGTGGTTGAATTGAAAGCTGTGAATAAGGCGCAAACGTCGCCAAGTATATATAGAAAAAGATTGTGGGCATAAGGCACTGGTAATCATATGATGATAGCTGGTAACCGATGATGCTCGTGCGATCTTCAACTCGAAACACAATCATACGCTCCGGATGGCATTATGACTAACCCTATTCATGTCATACTTTTGTGACATGCTATCTCGTAACATGTGGATTTGCATAAAGTTTAGGGTATATTTCTATCAGGGTTACAAATTCATTAATTCGCCCCACTTTATGTCAGCCACGATAAGATAAGGATTTCAAAAAAAAAACTTGGATCTCAAAGTCAGTGGAAGTATGAGATTTGATGCTGAGCGCGCGAAATCGTCAAGTCGTCGCCAACTCATATTTTAATTTTTGGCCGTGTGAAGTTCTTAGTTCACCACATTTTTCTTATTAAATATCAATGCATTTACACCTTCAACACTTCACTCCCACCCATACATAACTCGTCTGTGCCAACGACGATACCCCGACACCCAAACACTATATCGCCATCTCAACATCATGGCTACCTCAGTTGTACCTTTGCAACAAGTCAAGCTTTCTCAAGGTCCTGCTCCTTTCACAGCTGAGCAGAGATATTGGAAGACTTTCAAAAACCAACTCCTGTTCTCTTTACCTGGATCGCAAGCCGTCACTCACATCTCCTGCCCCTCGACCGCATTCATATCTCCCCTCGTCACTTCTTCGACCTCTAATAATGATCTCTTCGCGGTAACCTCTGGAACTCGGATTCAGCTATACTCCATCCGTACTCGAAAACCTGTCAAAAACATCGCTCGCTTCTCCGACATCGCTCGTTCCGGCGAGGTCCGTCGCGACGGTCGTATCCTTGTCGCTGGTGAAGATACCGGCAAGATACAAATTTTCGACGTCAACTCACGTTCTATCCTCCGCACATGGACACATCACAAGCAGCCCGTCTGGGTCACCAAGTTTTCACCTACGGAACTCACAATTGTCATCTCTGCATCAGATGACCGTACAGTGTGTCTTTGGGACCTGACTGCCAATTCTCCCACTAGAAAATTCCACGGCCATACCGATTATGTTCGTTCAGCAACTTTTTTGCCCGGGAGCATGGCTTCGCTTATTGCTTCTGGCTCTTACGATAGCACTGTCAAGATCTGGGATCCCCGTACTGGTGCCGCTGGATCAGGGACTGCCGCCATGACTTTCAAGCACGCCGACCCCATTGAGGATGTTCTTTCCTTGCCTTCTGGTACCACGCTGTTGGCAGCTTCTGGTAGTAATATATCTGTTTTGGATCTGGTTGCTGGCCGTCCTCTCCATCTAATCTCCAACCACCAAAAGACTGTCACGTCTCTGTCTCTCGCCTCAGGTGGCCGTCGCGTCCTATCTGGTGGTCTTGATGGCCACGTCAAGGTTTTCGAGACATCTGGTTGGAATGTCGTAAATACGACAAAATACCCTTCGCCTATTCTTTCCCTTCAGGTCGTTGATGCGGGTCGTGGCGCAGAAGCCGTCGATAGACATCTTGCTGTCGGTATGGCATCCGGTGCGCTGTCTATCCGGACTCGCCTTACTGGAGCTGAAGTCACTAAGGCTAAGGAACGTGAACGTGAGATGGAGGCACTGCTCTCTGGGAACATTGCTTCCCACGATGCCAAGACAAAGAAGCAAAAGCGTGCTTTGTCTCTGCGTAAGCGGCTTGATCTCGTGGGTGAGGGTGCTGACGTGGTGATTGCCGAGGAACGTGGCTCTGGCCGCACCAAGAAGGAGCGTGGTTGGCAAAAGGATTTGCGCCATGGCCGTTATGCTGCTGCTCTTGATGCGGTCCTGGACAAGACTTCTAATGAGTACAGACCTGTCACTGTTTTGACCGTCTTGGTTGCCCTGCGTCATCGCAACGCTCTCCGTGCCGCTCTCGAAGGCCGGGATGAACGTGGCGTGGCGCCCATCATGCAGTGGATTTGCAAGTATATAATGGACCCTCGATATGTCAGTGTTTGTGCGGAAGTTGGCATCCTGATGCTTGAGCTTTTCGCTCAGTATGCAGACGATTCTAATGAGCTTAAAGAGGGCTTCCGGATATTAAGACGGAAAGTAAAGTCGGAGGTAGAGAGAGCTCAGCAGGCCACGGCTACGAATGGAATGGTGGAAAGTCTACTCATGGGGACAACTTAGATTTTGCTTTTCGAGGCGTTGATTTGATTGGCGTTTTGGATAGGTTGATTTGTCAAAGTTTATAATACGTGTATAATTTTTCTCCGAATAAATGGGTTATTGAATTGTAATCTACTTTTGACACATCATACATTGGCAACTGTGATCTTATATTTGTGATCTCATGTAAGATTCCTGCGTTGAAGATAGTCCTTGAAATGGATAAATTTGTAGAACATCAATCAGACTTTGTTAGCCATACTGTGTTAGTCATCAAGGTTGAACAACTCGCAGTTCCGAAACAATAGATATAATATATAATAGTGCATCGTTCCTGACAGCAGACAACCGCTTTACCAAGTGTACGTTCAATATTTGTGTAACATGATATTTATTAATAAGTAGACACTTGCAGAAAACTATTTTTGAAGCATTGTCACCGTGAACTTTATATGGCTAAAAAACAAACAAGAAACATTGTAACAATGTAAACTTCCATGTATCTTTAAAGCATAGGCTCAAACTTAAGTCTAACTTCCTGTGATATATTGGGGTACCAAGGCGAGCTCTGAGTTTTCATTGGAAAGCCTTAGCTGATGGTAGTTGTTCTGCTGCTTCTTGGGTCATAATACAAAAGAATAGACTGTGATCTACTGTAAGGTACTATAGGCATTACTAAGTTTTTAGTCACTGAAAGTCAGTGATTCTGTCGGGTATCCAAATTTGCTACTAGCATCAATGTCCGACGGAATGAGGACCATATGACAACTCACATCAACTATGTGCCATCAGTACATTTTAAATCAGCGTTCCTTTTTCATGTGATTATTTTCTTTCCTCAAAAAGTCAGAGTAAATAAGCCAGAACATTGTTCTAGAAATCAATTTCTCTATTCTGACAACTAGATGCGGCTCGGCGCACGCCAGAAACGTGGACACGCTAAGGCTATTGATCCTCCATTCTAATGTAGTAATGGATCTAAAGACGCTCAAGAAGCTTTACGTTAATTGGCTGTAATTTTTTTCCAACCGATCTTCAAACACATGGCCTATCTTCTGATGAGTTGCTGGCACCTTGTCAAATAACAATGCTGATCTAGACATTAAAACTACAAAATAACGATTGTTTACAATACCTTCATTAACATTTCTTCGAGGTATCCTTAATCGCCAACAAATCAATTTTGAGGTAGAGCCTTATATGAAACACATAGTCTATTACAAAATAAATAAACATCAATAGCCTAGTTATTACTGGAACTAAGACCATCTCTCAACCAACCTATATCTCATTGGCCGTGGACCTCGAACTCCGATGTAACCAACCCATACTATAGACTCATGCCATGTACATATATATAATTAATGAGTTGATGTGTATCAACTGTGATGTGATACCCTCCAGATCCAAAGCAACTTATCAGATTTTTTGTCTCAAGATACACATGTATGCTAACGTAAAAGTGTTTCTTAAAGTGTTGTGTATTTAATTCCACAACTGATTATAATTCGCAATAGCTCAGCATATCATGATATTGTTAACAAAGACTAGTTGCGTTATCTGATTCTCGTTTGATAACATGACTGATACATGGCGTGTATGATATCGCCTAATACTTGAACAATATGTACACAGCATGAATGATTCCGGGAATGTAACCTATAGCATTGTTAGATAATCTATACAATTCATAAAAACGTAGCTAATGAAAGTCGGCAAGACAGGCGGTAATGGGTATATAGTGTGGTGTAGTCGGAATTGCTTACCCAGCAACGTCAATGCCAAGTTGATCCACGTATCAGCGTGGCAGCCACGTTCAATCAAAACTGCAAGAGGCGGCAGAATGACAGCCACAATGAAAAGAGGGATATCGCTAATTTAATGTCAGTTGAATCAGCCCACAGTAGCATCATACTCAAAAATGTATATACTTACCGGCAAGTAAGGGCCATGATGTGTGGTTCGATACAGGTTCTTTTTATTTTGTGGTTCTAATCCGGGGATGGTAAATAGCGAGATAAAAAATTGGGGCCAAGGGTGGGCGTGACGTCCGTTGTTTTATTATTTGTGGCTGGTGTTAGGCAGCAGGGAGTCCGGATCAGTCAGCTTAAAATGGTTGACTTTTAAGGTCGGATTCATTGATGCAGTTGGTTGTAATGCCAACAAACAATGTTGTGTCACAGTGTAAAAAAAGGAAGGATGCAGAATGTAAATATTAAAAGTTAGTGTAGAAATGTAGTCTGGGCTATTCAGTATATAAATACTTTGTTAATTTCACACTCAGTTAGTCTTTCATCATTTTACTGATGTTCAATTCACATATATATTGGAATCTTCTAGCGGGCTGTGTCCCAGTCATTTCTGACGTCATAGCTCAAGAACCCCTCTTGTGTATCCAAACAATGTGATTCGCCACTGCTTCCACATCCGTCATTTTCATTAATCCATTATGATATAAATCTTTGTCATCGCCCCCATCCTTGGTGTCCCGATGACCTCGCCTAGATAAACACGGCATTTCAGTGCCGGCCCGCATCTTGACATAGCTTTGGATTATTCAAGTTCAACCATCCTGTTGACGTCACGCTGTTATGTAAAGCTCACCTGACTCAGCCATTATGTGACTGACTAGCTGTGGCTGTACCATGTGGCTGTTTCTAGGGTTTATTAGGGTTTAAACTAATGCTAAATACACAGAATGTGACAGTTTACACAAGGCAGACCCTTGTTACACTAACCTCTACTGTTGGATATGATCGATTTCAATCAAATCATTCGTTGCAAATACAATAATAATAGGGTGCCAAACCCCGAAATTATAAAAGTTTATACTTTGATCCCACTTTGATATTTGATTATATTCTGGCCAATCTATCAACACTATCATTATTTAATGATTCTTTACTAAGTTTTACACGACGAACAGCAAAAAGCATCGGGGCAGAATAATACGGACTTGACTCAAAATTTTACTCTGCCATGCATGTTGTTAATTAGTTCAAAATATCTTAATTCTTTCAAATCTGGACTCAAATTCACATTTAAAGATGACAGAAAATCGGTAACCTATAACTCAAATTTTGCTTGAATAAATTGATTGTTGAATCAGCAAATCAATCACACCAAAGTAAATTAGAATTATAATCGCCAGGTGTGAAATTCGAACTTCATCGTGATCGCAAAAATTGCAGTTTCTATTATGAGAATTTTTTTATATGTAAAAGCACATAAGTCTATACAGTTTTTGCCGTCATGTGGTTTCAGGGGAATTACTAGGTGCACGGCAAAACGAAAGGAACTTGTAAAAATCACAAAAAATGATGAATATTTACACCCACGAGATGCAATGAGTATCATTAAATTACTCTAGATCTGTAGATTTTAGTGATACTTATTTTATTTGATTATCAGCACTAGATATTAAGTTATGAGTATTTAAAAGCATAGTATTTTGAGCCTATGATGGATTTTTTCTAAATCACAACCCTGGGATAAACAGGAAAAAATGACAAGTCTAAAACTCATAACCTTAACATTTTCTATAAAATTAATTGACATAAATATCAGGAAACTAAGACTAGATCTGAATTCCTGATGAATTTTTCTACCACATATATATTCAATTTTTGATCTTGATTTATTTATTTGATTAAATCTTACATTATTTATATATTTTTTAAATAGCACTACAATATTGATTTTGTTGATTTTTGCAAGTATCTATCGTTTTGTCATGCACCGTGCATGGCAGACTATTTTGCCGTGCACCTAGTAATTTCCGGTTTCAATGCTTAGACCCTTGATTTGGATAAAGTTAAGTGAGGCGAGCACGAGTAGTCATTCAGTCTTCGAGAGCAAAGGATGCACTTTACTCAAGAAACACTTCACCCATGAAAATTTCCTAAAAGTACTAGCACTTTTCCCAAAAGAAACATCTGACTGATGGAATCTTCCGAAAACTACCAGTATTCTGTACAGGAAAGGTTTTGTCTTTACCATAACACATATACTGCATGTTACACAACGTCACTGAATCAGAACGACATGAATAAAACGAATAGTTACACTTGCTTCATACCACCAACACTGTATGTTGTATTCACTTGAATTCACTTGAAAATATGTTTTTTTATGATATCTCATCCAGACATTCATTCACATTCATTCACATGTGTTTTCGGAATCTACGATGAACTGGGTTCGATCCCTGCCATCCCGTCGACCCGATGTCAGCCCACAATTTCTAGTAAGGCTGTATACTCGCCATCTCATTGGCTGGGTCCCCTGTCCAAGTGGGTCCACAACAGACCACACTCAGACGACAGACATACCACTATCACGACACCAAGATATCATCATGGAGTAAGTTGTCAGGGCAGATCTGTATGTGGTATATACTTAGAAAGAAGTGAAAATTTTATGTTTTTAGATGAGCGCAATTTTGTACTCGAGACATGCCAAAGTTTTCCAATGCATTTCCAAATACAGTTAAGGAGGGTAGTTGTGGCATGATAATAATGATGGAAAGATTGGTTCAGCAAGTCCTAGAATATTGATTTACGATCACGAGGCCAAGTCAAAATACTCTTTATATATAGCATATAGGCTAAATTTAATGAGTCAACGGGCTATATAAGACTGTACTTCTGCCACTCTGAATGATACTAATTACTCCTCATCATCACTACTATTAAGTTTTACATCTCAAGCTTCACACTTGCAACTACACCGCCAAACTTCCTTAGCAAATATCATAATTATTACTCATTATGTCTCCTGTTACTACCGCCGCTCGCGCTGTGTCTCGCCGCCAGTTCTCGCTTCTCTCTCAGATGCGCACGGTGGTCCGGTCCTTCGAGCCCCATCCGTTCCAGCGTTTACCCATGACACAAGTGCCGGCACCTCCTGATTATCGTCATCTGTTCACCAATGCTGGAAAGCGTATGGTAGTGTAAGTGTTTCTAACTTGGTGTTGAATGGTCCCATTATCGTGACTTACTAACAAAAAATGTGAACAGGTTCTCTGGTCTTTTCGGCACAGTGATGGGGTGGCCCCTTTTTGCTGAAGCTATTCTTGATGGACATATTTGAGCATATCAACAAACATGATGTAAACATTTAACATTAATTTTGGCCATGAGCGGCACAGATTTGGATAGATGTTTACTATACCTGGGATAGGAGCATTTGGTTTTTTTTTTTGCTTTTCTTAGCATTATTGGGACGGTAGACGATACTGTCATTGGGTCAAACAGTATACCATTTAATGGTTATTAATTTTTCAAATATTCTCAATACGGACAAGCCATGACTGAAATGTATAATCACTGCTACCCTAGATCGACTTACATGTTTACATTGCTACACAGATTTCCATCCAGGGTGGACTGGGACGTTGGCGATGAGGCATCGAGGCAGCCAGGCTAAATGTTACAAAATGATCACTTTAGGAATCGGACAAAACACCGGCGAGCATTTTAAATAGCAGTTTCCATCAGTCTTATTTCATATATTCTCAAATCTTTCAAACAATTCACCAATCATTCTCATTCTCAAAAAGTCAACTTTTTGCCATCACAATACATCATTGCCTTCACACGACCGTTATTCAAATCAAATCGCAACGCTGAACCCTGAATACAAGAGACGAAAATATGTCTGCCATTATTACTGCTCTGCGCTCTGCCACTCGCCGTCACATCTCGACTGCCAGTCCTCTCCATTTGGCTCTGCAGCAGAAAGCTACTCGGTCCACGGGGGGTGCTCCCGTTATCTTGAAGCCTGACTGGAAAAGGTTGGCCTCCAACTCGGCGCAACAAAGTGTCGTGTAAGTGGAATTTGTCGATGATATATCATTTACTTTATGCTAACACATGTCGTCCACAGGTTTACCGCCTTTTACAGTGTTGTGTTGGGCTGGCCCTTGTTCGCTGAGTTCGTCTTGGATGGCCATGTGTAAAATGGAATTGATGCTGCACAAGGCGAATAAGGGAGTGAGTAACAATAAGGTATACGATAATAGAATTTAACAAGTATATTTCAACTATTATTGTACTACCAATATCTGAGCCGATCAAACATTATACGTTTACATGAGTCGTACGGATGAGACTTGTAATAGATATGTGAATTTTAATTAAGGTGTATCACTTTATTGGATACCACATCAAATTTCATGTAGATGGATGGAGACATTATGTCTGGTTACATGTGAGGTTAAGTGACCACACATGAGGATGTCATACCGATATTGATAATTACTGGATAAGTTCTCTCAGTCTGACAGCGAGGATTCAACAAACAAAACGCATACAGCATTTGATATGGCGGACACTCTAACCCAATATATCGAGATGCCGTGATCTGGGGTATAGGCTGATATGAAAAAGTAATGACTCCATAGAAGCCTAAAAATCCAGGTTGAGAGACTAAGAAAAGGCATGTCGGACAAAACTCCAATCAATCTGGTGGAGTCCCAAAAACATATAATCAAGGACTGAGCTATCTAGGCATCTTGGAAGTTAATGATAGAGATGTCTATTGTCCTCGGCCAATTTTGAAGGAAAGAATCTGTTTTTTTGGTTAGTATTTGATACGATACTTGAAACCCTATCATCCACATCAAAGCTACGTACATCGTTTTTTCCGGGTCCTACAACGTCCTCTTCTGATACACGCATACCACCAAGGCCTTCCACAAACGCAATGGGGGCATCTCCCATTACTTTTCTTGCGACATCAGCAACGGTTAACCCCTTCTTTACCAGAACGCAATCCCTGAAGACATGTTTAGAGTCACCAATACCACCAGACCCAAATGTCGATATGTTGCGAACAGGGAAGATAGGAACCAGGCCAAGGACTTCGGCGGCCTTTTGTAAGACCTGCACGACACCAGTCGACCCAAACCGATATAGGACCATGTCCTTGAGATTCTCAATTCTGTTGCGATTCTTCTCATCAAGTTCCTTAAGATTACCTCCGTTGGGATCTCCATTAGCGATGAGGTCTTCTCGGGTATCTACAAACTCGCTCCCCTCCGAGTACTTGATATAGCCTTGCTTAGCCATTTTACGAAGGAAAACCTCACTCACAGCGGAGCATAAGACCAGTGTGTTCGGGTCCTGCTGCTTGGCAATTTTGGCAATGTTCTTATCTGCATCAGGATGATCGATCTTGTTCAACGCAATGACAGTCGGGAACTTCTCATCAATAAAAGCGTTAATAACAGTGTCAATCGTCGAGTCACCCCACTCTTCTAGAGGCTCCTTGACCCTAGATCTGTCAAGAGCACGTTGGACAAGCTTCATGTTGGCACCATACCCACCAAACTGAGCTCTCAAGGTATCAAGGGCCGTGCTTTTCGTGGCCATGTGGCGTCGCCGGATACTAGGCCATCTTTCTATCAGATTCCCCTTGATCCACGCCACGATTTCGCTCCGTAGCCACGCGATGTCTACGGAGGGATCGTAGCCTCTTGTCTCCTTTCCTTCTGCGTCCACAGTCCCAGAAGCATCGACAACATGGATGAGTGCATCAGCATGTCGCAAGTCGTCCAAAAATTTGTTCCCAAGTCCACGACCGGCATGTGCTCCGGGGACAAGACCGGCGACGTCTAAAAGCTCGATGGGGACAGATCGGCGACCCGCATCACAGGATCCATAATTTGGCTTGCATTTTTCAGAAAGAGAGAATCGCGAACAGGCACAGTCGATTTGAAGATAACCGATAGCACGTTGAGGATCAATGGTCGTGAATCTACCACCAGTCAGTATTCTGTAGGCTAATCGGGAGGCCTGTTCAGCTTCTTGGCACATACGGGAAATTTCCTAAACTTATGGATCAGCGAACATTCTTGTATACACGCATCATGTTTTCCCCTTAAGTTTACTTACCAACCTTGGAGGTGGCATCAGTGAGAGAGTTGAGGGTGGTAGATTTGCCCGCAGAGGGCTTTCCAACCAGGCCGATCAGAGGGTCTCGAGACATAGTCAAAATATCTAACCAACTGATTAAGCGATAGAAGCAGGATATATGTATTGCAAAACGGTGGTAGTTTTTCTTTTTGATTGATGAATTCGCCGGTGTTTTTTTTCTCGTAATAGAAACATTTCAATCTTTAGGTAACTTGTAACTTTGGATGCGCAAAGTTGAAATTATAAAACGCCATTGGCTAACGTTGCGATCGGCGATCGTGATCACCAGATAAAAATTCTGCGTCATGATTTCCGCTGTAGGCGGGGTATAATGGGTTGTGTCACACCAATAAGGCATTAGACTGCTTTCTGTTTTGGGCAATTATGTGGGGCATTAACCACTTCAGTGTACCTTAACAGCGAGGCAATCCTAACGTTATGTCTCATTTTGAGATGGCGATGATATTCGACAACAACATATTTTCAGGCCTATAAAAGGAAAATAATCATGCAAATTCTATTAAAAGATGCTTCAAATCCCGATATCACTCATATTTTTCCCACATGGTGTACTCTTAATGGAGTGACTGCTGAGGGGGTAGTTGTGCAGCAGATTGATGAAGTGGTTGGCAAAGGCATTGTCGCTTCCAGAGATCTCGACGGAAACACCCATAATGGAGATCAAGGAAGTAAAAATGGCGTTGTATTACGAGTACCAGAAAGCTGTGTGCTCTCTTGTGCCATGATCGATGAATATGCTCTAGTTGAGCCCAAGTTCAAGGGCTTGATGGATTCATTTGCACCACAGGTATATTTTTGTCGCCTCAGTATCTGTTTATATTTAATATTGACAAATTATAGTCAGCCCGTGAAAAGTTCACACTATTCCTTACTCTTCAACACATATGCAACAGGGCGGACTTAAAGCTTGTTCCAACTCCGTGTGGCACCTATACGTCATTTCTCCCTCGGTTCCTCAGCACCCCCACTCTGTGGCCGACTTCGTATTTACCTCTATTGGCTGGCACAGAGCTAGCTCCAGCACTTATTGCCAAGCTCCATAGTCTCTCAAATGAATTTGAACGTTTTCACAAAGCGTGGGAAGACAGTATACTGAGCGCACATCTTCCAGACATTAAGTTTTCCGAGAATGAATTAGATGGTACCATCAATCCTAATATCTGGAATCTAGCTGATGCTTGGTACCGGTCTCGGGTGCTCAAAGTACCGGGACTTGGGGATGTAATGGTACCCGTGCTTGATATGGCCAATCATGATAGCGAGCCTAATGCCTTCTGGGATTACGACAAGGAGTCGGGAGAGGTATTACTCGTCGTTTGGGAAGGTCTTAAAGTTAAGAAGGGAGATCAGATTTCCATCAATTATGGGTCAGATCGCAGTGCCACAGAACGCCTATTTGCGTACGGCATATTTGATCTAGATGAGGCCGTCAGGCCATTGATAGTCCCAGTTGTCGGTGGCCCACTGGATACAGATCCTCTGACCAATGCCAAACGGTCTGTTTTCAAAGAGCTCCCAATGGCAAAGATTGTGTTCCCTGAAGATCTCGAATCTTGGGATGACCTTGACTCTGGATGGGATTGTCCATTCGGATATCTAGCCTCCCTGAACGCAGAGGATGGGCTAGGGTTTAAGGTTGTCAGAAGTGTCGATGGGACCGAAGAGCTGAGGATGTTCTTGGACGGAGATGACATTACCTCACGGGCAAGAGATGGACGAAAGCTTCTCGAAGGAAACCCTATTGCCCCTATTATTGAATTCAGAATCCTTGAATTGTTGAAAGGGTTGTTGGCAGCTAACATGGAACGGATTGCGGAGAATTTTGATGCATCTCAACATGAACAGCTGTGGGAAGGAAAGGACTACGAATATTTATTGGCTGCTCAGTACACATATACTGAGGCACATCTGTTGCAAACAGCTCTTGAATATCTCAACAATCAGGTATGTTATCTTTTCAGGATATTCCACGGTCTTTCCATATGGCTGAACATAATTACCAACATATTTTACAGGCATTTAAACTTGGTCATGACCCAATTGTTAAGCGGTACCTTGAAGTCATTGGGAATGGAAGTGAAGTATCTCCTAAAGAAGTGGCCAAGTTACTGTATGGCACTCAAGAAAGTCCGTCCGGTGGAGATGGGAGCAACCTAAGTGTAGAGAGAGAGGTAGATGATGAAGACTTTAGTTAGGTCGACTACATGAATAACACACATATTCATAATTTACAAGGTCATCCATGTTCTCTTTATAGTTGATCCTGTTTGTAAACTATATCAACCTATTGTGTCTATACCTGCGGGACTGAATAAGGTCGATGTACATACTTGAGTTTGGTGTTTGATATGGAAAGAAATATTTTATCATACTCTGGAAGCTATATTCTCAGCACGAGTAAAATTAGAATGGCTCCTTAGTGGCTAAATGCAAAACTAGACTTTATGAATATCTGATATCGCAGTCTTCAACCCTCAGACCTTTTTAATATGCACCGGACTTCTTCGGGATCTTCTACGTGACTAAAACTAAGTTGCAATAGGCCTTGATGGATCACCTTAACGGCATACAAGACTATCAAAGAAGACATTGAGATGAGATAAAGGAAGAAAAATGGGATTGCCTGACATATTTACCATATGTAGACCGTATGGGTCGGGATCGGACTTTAGCGGAATCCGTATGGTAAATAATAAGCAACGCCTATGCAAATATAACTTGGACGACTAATCTTATATCTTAGCACATGATGAGTTGAAACCTAATGGACTCATGTGCATAAATCTTGATTGCTCATCCTTCTTGAGTGATTAATTCTTCAACCGGTGTGACTACGAAAATCCGGGGAATCTGGGGAAGTCATTTTGTTTCTGCAGAAATCTGGGTAAGTGTTATTTCCAGAGCCTCCTTTTTTTCGACTGTCACAAAAAAAAGCCACCAGCTAATTATTTACTTGCGTGAAGGGGGCGAAAACATCTACATACAACATCCACACAGCGATAAACCGTCCGTCGCACAACCCATTGGCTATTGGCTATTGGCTGAATCCGTCCAAGCCAATCCACTAACATACCCCAGTAAAGGTCACATACACGGCCGAAAAGGGTTATCAATTCCAAGAGACAAAATCGAGGAACCAGGGTTCCTCGTCGCATCATCAATGTTTAATGTTATCATTTGGACCTGAAGCCGTTGGTCATTTTTCTCTTTTCTCACCTAATGTATGACAACGCTATCATCGAGCTCCCATGTGATGCAGAGGAGAGGGAGGAATGTGCATGTGGATGGATGGCCACTATCGTCGATTGTCGATTGTCGATTGTCGATTCTTGTTGTATCGGGCTTTTAGATGTGTTTATTTACATCTTAATATGTAGCAATGAATCAAGTGTTGTTATCTATCCATACACACATCATTCCTCCCGAGGGCGCTGAGAAGGTAACTTGAAGGATCGTAGGAAGTGGATCGCAGGTAGATTACAACAAGCCTTTCGAACCTAAACATAATCTAAGGGACGATTGGCAGAGTAAACAATGTTCAATTGTAGTGAACAATCTCGAAGCATTTCATGCTTACTCATGGTCATGTGAACTCCGTGTCTGTCATTTTTGTCACCGCATTCAAGGCATACAGGGGGGTGTGATCTATAAACCCTAACTGGAGTTCGGTAATCCAATAGCCGAGAACTCGCTTGAACGGAAGATTTGAACCAATACATTTTGAGGACTAACGACGAACAATTGGTGTCTGGATATCTATTGTATGGTCATGCTTTCTTTTTTAGTGATGGCGTTTTGTATATATACAAGTGGCTTCTGATTCTACCAAGTATCTAGAGAATGACAATTTCGCCGGCTTTAGACCTTAGGAAGCCATATATATTGTTAGTGTTTATACTGCGCCTGAAATACTTGATTCTCTGTGGAGTCTCCGAGCGTTACTTTAAGTCCGCGATAGTGTAGATACTATTGATTCTTAGCAGCCGCCATTATCACAACCCGATGGTTTGGAAATCTGGGGTAAACCGAATCACTCAGGTAGGACAGGAATCCGGGGCTGGGTTAATAACCGGTGGCAAAATCTGGGGAAATAGGTGATAGAGGGAGATGGGGGATGGGGGATGGGGGATGG
>JABFIG010000091.1:0-92841 GCA_017139545.1 Ambrosiella cleistominuta
GCGGTGCAGGGGGGTTGGGAGGGAGGAATCACATTGCGGGGTTGGGTTGTGGATGGAGTTGGTGGTGATGAGGAGGGTTGAAATTTTCACGGAATATTCCTTGTGTCACCACGCCCTTTCTTTAGCCTCACACCCCCGGCCCCACCCATAATCACTCTCCCTCCGACGTCGCATAACACCCCATCAATTCTCAAACTTTCCTATGCCTACATATTCCACCATTGGCTATCCTCAGCGGTAATCCTTTCGACCTCCCCCTCTCCGCTCGGCGCAACGACAACGACGGGCCGACTGATTGATAAGGATGGCGGACGCTGATTGGCCAATTACAGGGAAAGTGGGGACACTTTGTGTAGCCATGGTGGGGAAGGCCTTTTTCTTGGGAGGGAAGGAAGGAAGGAGGCAAGAAAGGATGACGGTAATGAATGAGTTGAGATGAGTTGAGTTTGAGAGTCAATTATATTATTTAATTTTTTTTTCTCTTCCCTTGTTTCATCTCACCAAAAAGCTGAAGACTAACAAGGAGACAACGTGCCGGTACTCGGTACACTTCACCACTCTCATTCCTCCATTCCTCTCCCTCCACCTATGCCCTCCTTCCACACTGCCCTCATTGCCGGTGCCCTCGCCGGCACCACCGTCGACCTCTCTCTCTTCCCCCTCGACACTCTCAAAACCCGCCTGCAATCCTCACCCGGCTTCTTCGCCTCCGGCGGCTTCCACGGCATTTACCGCGGCATCGGCTCCGCCCTTGTCGGCTCTGCCCCCGGCGCCGCCCTCTTCTTCTGCACCTACGAGTCCGCCAAAAAGGCCCTCCCGAAACTTAGCGTCACCTCCGACGCCCTGACGCACATGGTTGCCGCGAGCGCGGGCGAGGTCGCGGCGTGTGCCGTGCGCGTGCCGACGGAGGTGGTCAAGCAGAGGGCGCAGGCGGGGCAGCATGGGGGGCGCTCGCGGGCGACGTTAGCAGCGATTTTGGATTTGAGGGCGGCTGGGGGGATCACCGCTGTGTGGAGTGCGCTGTATCGGGGGTGGGGAATCACAGTGATGCGTGAGGTACCGTTTACAGTTATTCAGTTCCCGTTGTGGGAAGCACTCAAGGAGTACGGACGGGCGCGTCGCGGCGGCATCAACAACAATAACAAAGACGTCCCCGCTCTGGAATCGGCGGCGTATGGGTCAGTGTCAGGCGGTGTTGCGGCGGCGGCAACGACGCCGTTGGATGTCCTCAAGACGCGAACAATGTTGGACAAAGAGAAGAAGAGCGTGGTACGGGTGTTGCAGGAGACGTATCAGGAAGGGGGCATGCGGATTTTCTTCTCGGGGGTTGGGCCGCGGGTTATGTGGATTTCCATTGGCGGGGCTATATTCTTGGGGAGTTATCAGAGCGTGGTAAATACGTTGGGCGAGGGGACGGTGGAGCGGGAGACGGCCGTGTGAGGTTGGGTGATGGGGAAGAAGATGTACGATATCATTGGATCACTAGTGGGTTTGGGGATTAGAGTTTTATTGGGTAATTGTTCGTTTGTATTACTTATATATATATATATATATATGTCATTGTCATCATCATCATAATCATTTTCCACGCAAAAAGAAAATTAAGAAGAAAATATGGCCTCGGACTTTGCTTCCTTGGACTTGACACTCACAGATTACCCCCCCAGATCCACATGAATCTTCCCCGATACCGTATTAATCAAACAACTTGATAAGCCCTTCCCCTTGTACCCCATCACCGTCCTCGGCGCCACATACTGCTCGTCAATCCCCGAGTCGGCCCCCTTCACATTAATGGTCCCTGACATCGTCTTGATAGCAAACCTCCCCTGCCAACTTGGCGGCATCGCCAAATCCAGATTCCCCGACACCGTCGAGTGCATACTCTTCAAACATGTCAATCCATCCCGTTCACTCTCCTGTCCGTCTAGCCCAAATCCTGCCCTTCCTAGGATCTCCCCCTCTGAATAGCGCCCCTCCACATTATGCGTCGCCAGCCACGAAAACACCTCTCTCGCCTCGCGCCCCCCTTCATCGAAACCCCCTTCCTCAAATATCGCAAACCCCACCGAATCCCCTCTTGGAAACCCCCCCACCACCGGCTCCCTCACCACCAGCCCATGCCGCCCCGACACCGTACTCGACTTCACCTGAGTCCCACACCCGACGCTCCCCGGGTTCAGCACTGGCTGCAGGACACCCTCGAGATGTCCCGAGATCGTATTCAGGAACGTCGTGCTGCCGGCGAGCAATTCGGCGCGGAGGAACCCAGAGGTTGTTGCGACGGAGGAGAGGTAGTCTCTTAGTGGAAAAGCGGTCAGGTTGTCACGGACGGTCAGATGGCCGGAGAGGGTCTTGACTTTGATTATCGAGGGTTGCAGGGCGGAGGAGGTTTGCGGAGATGCAGGGATGAGGTTGACGTTGACGTTTCCGGAGGCCGAGGTGACGGTTAGGCGGTCAGTCCGGGGGAGCACGGCGTCAATCTTGCCCGAGACAGTACTAACGCCCAAGACAACCGCCTCAATTGTAGTGTTAAAATTCGACGTCAGTGGCCCCGGGGCCGTAAAGGAGCCGGAGACTGACGAAAAGCTGGCGTACTGTGCCCTTACAAAAACCTTGGGGTCCACAACCATCTCGAGAGACGTCGCCGATATCTCGACGCGGTCCATCTGCATAGACGGTGACACGGCAACGGTGATGCGGAGCTGCACGCAGGGTGCCTTGTCGTCATCCCAGCGCTCCAGGGCCGCCGGGGCAACTACCATTAGCGCCTGCACTGTGTCATCCCACGTAACCCTAGTACCCAGTCTCTTGTCATTCGATAGAACCTCCACCGAGACGCTTGGGGGTGGACTCTTCTTGCCCGAGGTGACCGCCACGGGGACCAATTGGATGTCGCCAAAGACAAAGGGGCGGCGGATGGGCCTGTTGAGCTGTTGGTCGTCGCGGGAGTGGTCGAGGGTTTGCACAATGGTGAGATTGGTAAAAGGAGTGGCAGAGAGGGGGAAGGAGTGCACAGGGTAGCGGTGGGGGGTGGGTTTACAAAGTGGGCTGGGAGCCCAGGCGACGTGGCCGTTGGGAAGGGTATCATATCTGCGGCCGAAGAGGGAGGACCCATCGGAGATGATGTCCTAAGGGAAGGGCGAGTTGTTAATATCGGGATGGAAGTACTAGGTACTAATGAGACGGGATAATTACTTACTCCAATCTTGGAGAACCCCTGGATCAGATAGACGATGGACCAAATCACAAGAATCACCACCAACGTCGCTCCCATCAGCCACCGAAAGCACGCCCGGCACCAGCTCGTCTTCGCCCTTACCCGGCGCTGCATCCGCTGTTGCTCGGCATCATGTCTCGGCGGTATGATATCAACTGGAGACTGCAAGAGGGTTGTTGTCTCGGTGGTCATCAGGGGACTCGGGAGGTCTGGGGACTGGGCGGCGTGGGGGGAGTATTGTGGAGGCGGCATGTCGTCGAAGGGGGGGTACATGGGTATTGGGGTAGAAGCAGAAGTGGAATTGGGGTATAGATGGGGCGGTAGACGTTGGGGACGGGGTAGTGGGAGTATGTTGGAGAGGTGGTGCCGTAGTTGCGAGGGGGGGATGGGGAGGGGATATATAGAGTGTAGGTGTTGATCGTGGAGAGTGACGTAGTGTGATTTTGAGAAATGGAAGACGATTGTGCATGTTGTGGTCTGCCGTCATCATGGAGTGTCCGACCATCTTGCCCACTAGGCACCGACATTTCCTGATGTCTCTCACTTGTCCCCTCGACGTGCCCACCACCACCACTAGACACCCGTACCTGTACATCTCCACCGCCCCTTCCCCTGCCATCCCCAGATATCTCTCTCCGCCTATACTCCTCCTGTTCCCTCGTCGCCTCCTGCGCCTTCGCCCTCACCCTCGCCTTAGTCTCTGATGATTCTGGCGAGTCGGATGTTGGCGATGTTGGTGAAGATACCAACGTGCGGAGATCAGGAGGGGGGCGCGGGGAGGCGGTAGTTAGCTGGTAGCGGCGGGGGCCGTGGCGGGAGGTTGCGTGGATGATTTGGACATTAGGGGGGCGGGGATTGTCGGGGGGGTGATTGTTTGAGGAGGACATTGTAAGATGGTGTTGGTTTGTTCTTGTCAAAACGGTATCAGGTGTGTAAATAATAAAATATCAAATCAAAATATCTTCCTTAATAAAACAATGACCTTCTCTTAACAATCATAAAAAAAAAAAGTCTAAAAAAACAAAACCAACTCTCACCCTCAAAATAAAAAAGGACAAAACCCATCATAAAAGTCTCCGTAAAAGAAATCTTATCACACTCCGTCATCCTCACCCCGATAAGCTCTACCCCCAAGGATCTATCTTTTGTTGCTCCTCACACGTCCGACACGACCTACCGGCCCCGTTTGTGTTTGTCTTTTTTTTTTTGTCTCCAAAGACAGAGTATTGACAAGGTCCAACCACAGTTTGTGGGGTAGAGTGCCATTGACAGGCATGATGACGGGGCAGGATGGCGTGGGGTCGGCGTCTTGTTGGAGATTGTCAAGGTTATATTTAGTTGATGGCTTTCTATTGTAGTGATCTAGACTACATAGCTTATTATCTTATTAGCCCGTATCTAGGACTTACTATTTGGTGATAAGGTTGGTGATAAGATTGTGGGAGGATCGTGTCAAGCATCATCGGGCGATTCTCGGTAACCCTGAGACTGCTTATATCGGTGTCGCATGAATGATAACCTCTGCTTCCACATCGCAGCCTAGCAATACATCTCTCTCTCTCTCAAAATACGACAAAATATATTCAGCATCAAGACAACTCCGTCACTGACACCTTCCCCTTGTAGACCAACTATCCAAAAAACCCCTACAATGTTACATCCATCTGCACCTTATCCTCCAGAAATTCTGGTGCCTAAATCTTCTTTCCACCATCACCACCACTCCAACATCATATCACGAACTTCCTTCACATCACAAAGAAACCACTAGAACAGAGACATCAAAACAAACAACTCTAAATCTTCATAAAATGAGAAAATAATAATAATAATAAATCTATAACATATTGACAAAACCAAAGTCATCCCACAAAGAAACAAAGAAACAAACGGCCAGCAAAATAGAGTATCAAAAACAATGACAGCCCACAATAAAAAAAAACAAAATGTAATCCAAAAAAAGAACAAGTCGAAAGAAAAGAAAAAAGAAAAAATCCAGATACATCACACAGGAAACCTACACTTAGCCTCAACAGACTAATTCTCCTCATCCTCTTCATACAATGTCGAGTCAACTAAAATCACTACTGTCACTGCCGCAGCATACGCTTCTCTCGTCGCACACGAGATACTAAAAAAACACAGTAGGTTAGCAAATTATTCCCTTGTTTCTTCTTTTCTGTCCTCAAAACTTACCAAGTCAACGCCACATCTGCCACCACCGCACTCAATCCCCAATGCGCACACCAAGCCCGTGCCAACACCTCGTTATCCTTCACCCCAAACGCTTCCACTAACAAAACCTTTATGTCATCCCCCTCATCGTTCACTACCGACGCCGTCCGATACGGCTGACTCCCCTTGTACACATTCCCCCAATTGTGCACCCGCACAATTTTGTCCACCGACACCCTCTCAAACGCATAGTCTACAAACAACGGATGCGGCCCGTCTGCACACGGCCACGCTGCAATGAATGACACGTCAAATTGGAGCCGTAGCGGCCATGACATGCCGTCAATTGCAAATATGACAAGGGCGTGGTACCACTCAGGCGTGTTTCCGTTGGCACCCGTAACCGACAGCGTCCCATCCTTGGCCGTGGCCGGCCGGCCGTTTTCGGCGTCAGGCAGACTGCCCACGGCAGCACTAGAAGCTGCCTTGCGGTCCCGGTCCAATTGTCTCTCCAGTTGAATCAGCTCAATGCGCACCGTGTCGACCATATCCTGCTGATTAGGCAACGGTAGCACATATTCGTCAATTCGATACTCGTCACCCTGTGGGCCCAACGGGTGGGAATCCTCCCACATGCTTTCTACATCCTTGGCCCGTAGCCTCTTTTTTGGCCGCAGGACAACCAGCCGGGCAATCTGCGTGCGGTCAAAATCGGAAATGGGACGGGCCGGACCCACCCAGCCGCCGATGGATGAGTTACAGGTAGGGGCAAGGACCTTGCCCACAATGCTGGTGGCGGTCCAGTAGGTGTAGCTATTGCGGTACTGGAAGCCGCAGTTGGGGTAGTCCATAAGAAGGTTGTCCAACATCTCGCTAGCGGGATCGGGATCAATATCGCTGAGGGTGTTCATGATGATGTAGGGGAATGAGTCCTAAAACCATTGTTAATAATGACAGTGGCCACGAATCATAAATATCAAGGTGCAAAACTTACTCCCGGGAGAATAAGGCCACTGAAAAAGGCCATTGAGTCTTCACTGAGTTTGATCAGGTCGTTAGTGTTGTCCAACTCACGCATCTCAGTCAACGTTCTGCTGAGATTCGGCCACTTTAATTCTCTGGCGAATCGTCTCAGCATCTTTTGTTGCTGCTTTTTGTTGATAAATCGTAGTTTCACTATCATCCCTTGTTAGCCACTTATCCCACTTAAAAAGATCCCCCTGACTAATCCTCACTTACCATCATCTGGATTTGTCGAATAGGACTCTATTCGCACCCCTTCCTGCCACCTCCTCGCCACTGCCAAACTCCACTGCACTGACGGTGCCATGTCCGTCATCATCCGCTTCTTGATATCCGCCGGGAGCCTGCGATGCGTCAAGCGGAACAGCAATTCCCATGTCAACATAAGCTGGTGGTAGAACTTCTTAAACTCCCCCTCCTTCTCAGGCGGACACGGCGTCCAAATGAACTGCGTAACAAGTTGATTCTGACTTTGAGAAAAGTCAATCCACTCCGGCCGAGATAATACGTACGCCAGATCCTGTGCTTGCTTTTCTATTGACCGGTTGGCTGATCGAGACTTGTGCTCAGGATCCCGGATGAAATGTTTGTAGACATAGTCTTCCTCATCCACGTCAAACACAGAAATGTCCTGGAGCCTCTCTAGACGTTGCATAATGTCGACAAGATCGGTGTCACGGACCTCCACGGGTGACCGGCGAAGCTGTATTCTTTCAGGGACCTTGCTGGCGCCCCAGGCCCATTGATTCAGGGAGATAGTACCCGGGAGGTAGCCGTGGTAAAAGGTATAACTAGGCTGCTCTACTGTGTACCATGGCGACCATCTGTTATCAGGATTGACTCCCTGCAACACCATAGACTGCATCTCCGCCATAATCTCCTTGTTATTCGCCAGCCCCTTTAAACCACCACTCTTACACGAAGACGAAGAGTAACATTGGAAAAACATGTCATCTGAATGTGGAATTGGCCGCTTGAACCCCCTGTGCGTAGAAGCCCCTCGGTTGATCAACAACTGCGCCTTCCGCTCCGTCAGGACATCCTCATTAGTCATGCCTGCTGGAGGCCAACGTTGCAATCGACCAGATGAGTTCCGCGTACCCAAGCTCTTATTCTTATCCTTGGACCGACCCGTCCGGGATTGTGCTGGGTTAAAAGTCTCGGTGTGGTAAGAACGATGCCGAGAGACCGCATCATTGGGAACCTCTGGGCGCGACGATGTCGAGGCACGTCTGTTCAGCCCGGGTTCAATGGAGCTAGTTCGCCGGTTATCCTTGGCCTATATTTGGTGTGTTAGCATAATTTCTGCGGCTGCGGGACTTGGCTATACTTGATTTTATGCGTACCTTAGGTTTGCGCGTCAAACTAACACTGCGCAACATGCTCATAAAGCCACCTTTCTTCCGGCGATCTTCGCGTTCGGTCATGGTGGGCAATTTGTGCGGATTCTCCCCACAGAGATCCAATTGCCAAAAAAAAAAAAAGAAACGAGTGTGTATTCCGTAATTACGGAGTATGACTATCAAAGAATAAACCCGATTACTTTACGGGTGGTTTAGAATGTGTCAGACAGTCCACAAGACTCTCCGAGAGCTAATTCAGTGACCAAATTTGTGCTTGTGGTAACAAGACAAGCACGCAATTTAGTTGAAGAAACTCCGGTGCACACAGGGCAATGTATAAATTGTCTGCCAAACGAAGCTTTGCGCACTCGATATCAAATTAACACGCGCAGCGAGAGAGAATTAAAAAAAAAAAAAGCACTTAACGCGCAGTCTCAAGCCCCCTGGTCCGTCTTGTTTCCTGTTCCTGCGTTGCGAAGTTGAGCTCTCTTAGTGGAAAATGCGAATCTGGTGGGACTGGCGCTCTTCCTGGTCGAAAAAGAAGCGTGGGAACGAGCGTCTGTCTTGTCTTTGGCTTGTGCCAGGTGCTGAATCGTGCTGATGAGTTTCTTGGGCTGAGTCTGTGCTGTGCTGCTGGGTGCGGGTTGATGGGAGAACAGGGCAGATTTGGGCTGGAAGGTTGAAAGTGATCGTGATGGATAGTTGGGTGGATAGGCGGTTCTTGACAGGTCGACTAGGGCTGTGTAAAGATTGACGGAGGCTCTGTGGATCAGAGGTGAGGGTTCTTGTAGGCGGACAGAAGGCAGAAAGACCCGGCGTTGCTGTGGTTGTTGTAGAAAGTGACAAGACTTGGATGTACCAGAATAATCGAGAATGCAGGGAAAAAAAGAGGAAGCTAACACCGTAATGACGTCGAACTTCGAGTTGGTACTCCCCCCCCCCCCCCAGCCTCCCTCTTAAAACCTGAACAAGCAGACCGGTTCTTCCCAGCCTTAAATTTGGATAACACTAAGAGCTGAAACTCCCACGAAGAAAAAGCTGCTTGGAAGTACTAACAAGCGACTGAGCAAATTGAAGGTATTTGAAAGACATCATAAATAATGACGACCGACAAAAGTCACGATTCTCGGGATTCAAGAATGCAGACTGGGGCCAAAGTGGACGAGATTGAAGGAAGGTAAGAATTTGACGCCAGCACTTAATCCACTGCTAAAGCAAAAAAGAAAAAAAAAGCGGAAACTGAGTTGCAAGATGACTCTAAGTGAGTACTTGCAGAGGTTGTAGATTGTTCTTCCGCATGCTCTTGCCTGAATTGTGGAGTTTTCTTGTCCCGTTCCTACTGCTTTTTTTTTATCTACGTCAGGTGGGGCTGAGATAACGTTAGAAGCTATAGGAAGCTCCGAAAGAGCTTCCAAGACACTAAAAAAGAATCAAGAAAGAACAAAAAACTTGACAGGCTTAGAAGGTTCCCGGAGGAATGCTCTCAACCAACCAAAAGATAGAATGTAACTTCACTGGAAAGAAAGAAACAATTTTTGGATGGTGCTCCGCTCTTGTTTGCTACATTTGCTTTAGATATATTTGGGAAAGAGCCGGCACTTGGTAAATCCTTTTTCTTCTTATCTCGTCTGACATATCTGAGGATAACATTAGACATTATCATCTCTGTTTGTTTTTTACGGACACCGCGATGGCCGAATGCTCCGGAGACAAACGCCCTACGGACATCGACATCACAAACACACAGAAACGACACAATTAACAGACTTGAACATGCATGCCGGATCAATATAATCAACAATAAAAAGTAATTTCTGTGGCCGACTGTCCTCGCTTCTTCTCCAGTCATGCTCTCCCAGTAGTGGCCGTGTCGATCGACCACCGTAAGCCACCCACATCTTAATGTCGTGCAGGGTCGCGTAAGGACATCAACCAAGCGACTAAAGATATACTCTTGCCCACCCGTGGCTGGTAATCCGCAATTCTGTCCTTGGTGGTATGGGGAGGTAAATCTACAATAGACAGTAAGGTGATCCCTATGTGTTCATTGTCGGTGGGACATTGATTTACTTTTTTTTACCTACTCATCTCACAGATTGTAAAAAGACTTGCAGGATAAACATGTGATGGATTGAATCAGTCGTGAGCGGTGATGCCAGGCGGACGGGCCTGGGGTTGGGGGGTTTATGCAGGTTAGGATGTTGTGGGGCCATGGTGTTGGATACTTGGCAGGTGATTGGTGTTAGAGTGAGTAAGCTCACGCATGATCGCGTGAGACGTACAGAATCAGCGATCGGATATAGCTAGTCTGACTAGACTATCTTACTTGGCAAGTGTGTATGGTTCATCGATAGAACTTAAGTCCATGATGTCTTTGGGCCATATCGTCAAATCCTACTCCTATTCCACGGCAAACGCTCTCTTCACCATGCATCAATAAAGACCCTTAATCTCCATTATGTAGTGATGTATGCTATTGTATAAAGAACGAAGGCTTATATCAACACAGGTAATATGAATTCCCAAATAATCAGGATCCGGACTGCACCTTCAATGTCCCTCACATCATCAACCATTCCTTCAAACCAATTGTAGCCAGTCGCAGGAGACAATCATGATCATTCTAGATGCATCAGATCCGCTCTATGCTACATAATGAGTTGCACTCTGCTCCGATGCTATACCCACTCAATAAAATAAACAGGGCTCATTATTGCATCTAATCCTTCTGTCAGATCATAGTCCATTAACAAAGTCGAAAGGAAAATCAAAACAAGCTGCTTATATTTTACTAACAAAAGAAAGCCCAACAACATGCAATGATGATAACAAACAATGAAAAACACCCAGACTATATCATGATCCATGGAAACCCAACACATAACACATTGCCATATACGCCCTCATCATCCACTCCTACCACGAATATCACTATTTCCTCACAGCTCCGGGCCCAAACCCGACGTAACGTTAACAGACGGCCCATCCCCACTGTAAAACGCCTTCCGGAACTCCAAGGTAAAGTTGATCACCAACGCCACCACCATCGCCGCCGCAATCATCAACGGTCCCACCAAGTTATCAAAGTCCTTCCCACTCCGCTCCACAATCATTTGCCTACGCACATGCAACATCCAGTAACCCCAAGTCCCCGCGAAAATCGCAATCAGAATATACGTAATCCCCATAATCTCAGCAACCGTATCCTTGCCTGCTGCCGAGTACAACGCAACTGCAAGACCACCCAGCAAGATAGAAATATGCTGCCACTTGAGGAACGTTCGCTCGTTCGCCAGCCAGACTTTGGGCTCAATCTTGAGCTCGCCAGAGTTCTTGATCCACACCTCGGGCTCCTCGACACCCTCCGGCAACTCAACTTCATAGCCCTGGCGCTTCTTGGCGCGGCGGTTCTGCGCGTATCTCGACATGGAGAAACTGGGGAGGACAGAGGAGATCCCGGAGCGAATAGGCCCAGTGATGCCGCCGGTCTCACCTTCTTCCTCGTCGGCGTGACGGGAGGTGTTGGCAGCGACGGCACTACCAGTCAGACCAGCAGCGATCATGCTCTGGCTGAGGCTCATCTCAGCGTTGGCCCGCTGGGTAAGGACGCCCTCAGCAACGGGAGAGTTGGTGGTCGGCTTGAATGAGGAGCCAAGCTTGTTTCCCAAAAGACTGCCCACGATGTTCTGGTCCTCGGCCTGCTGGATACGACGTTGGACTTCCTCGTCAAAGGCCTGCTTGGGATCTTTACGGATGTCGCCCTCAAGCTCGCTGATCCAAAAAGGCAGAGAGTTGACGTAGTCTTCAAAAAGAGAGGCAACACCGTGAACAAACTTGGAGAAACCGGGAGTGGCATAGACGAGGTGGGAGCCCATGAGATCCTCAACCCACTCGGGACGCTTGCGACCCTCACGGAGTTTGATCTCAAGGATGGCGTACGGGAACTTAGATACTTCGCTCTGGTTGATGTTGGGGAAGGGATACTTCATGTTGCTGTTATCAATGTCGGTACGGTGCCAAGACGAGGGGTCACGACAAGGACGGCTTCGATCAAGGGTATCCTCACGGATGAAGGCGACATCAGTATCGATGCTGATACGGACCCGGTCATCAGAGGGCTGCTGAAAAGCAGTTCTGATGTAGTTGGCACGGAGGACAGGAGACAGCTTCTGCTCAGTGATGAACTTCTGGATACGCTCAGTAGTCGCCTTAAACTCATCAATCTCCAAAGTCTGCTGGCCCTGGCGCTCCATCTTGGCGATGGACTTCTCCATGTGGTATTGGTTGTCAAGGAAGGGCTTAATCCACTTCTGCTTAATCTCGAGCTTGTGCTCCTCGGCACTGCCGTTGGCATTGACGCTCTTCTCCAATGTCAGGGTTTGAGCAGAAGCAAGATCACCATACCAGCGCAGCCGTAGAGAAGACGCATCAGTGTTACGGTCAACCTTTTTGTTATACAGAGCAAACTTGGGAGAATCGAAGTAGACCGAGGTGATGGTGGGGTCGTTAGAGGAATCATCGACAGCAGCGGACTGCTCGGCGTAGACAAGGGCAGGGAGACGACGAAGGATGTAGGTCTTGACCTCGAGCAGGTTGTCAGGGTGAACCCAGACTGAGAGTCCAGAAATGTTAGTATTGTGGAATTTCACGGTAGAGTCGTATCAGGATGTGGGATCCAACCGGCATGAACCCGGGAAAAGTATAAACTTACACTTGTAGGCAAAGTGCTTGCCATCGTCCTGCATACTAGCATCTAAATCGTGGGGAATGTTGGTATCGCCTTTGTCCGAGTTCTGACGGACAATGTAGTACATGACGGACAACTTGTTTATCAGAGGCGTGTAGCTCTTCTCGCTGTTGAAGGGCCGCTTGCTCAAGCTTAGCTGCATCACCGGCCGCACCTTGTACCGATCACCACGCTTGCGATCATGCTTTTTAACAATTTTCAGAAAGCCTGTGTAGTTGATCGAACTGTACTTCTTGAGTTGGCGCAACTCTTCGATGAGTTCATCCAGCTCTGATTCGACTTGCTTGGCCTGTTCCTTGCTGATGGTAGGCTCTTCGCTCTCATTGCCGTCGGTGGAAGCCAGAGACTTGAGCTTCAGGTAGGTAGCCTGGACGCGCTCGCTCAGGTTGTTGAATGTCTCTTCATGGAAAGCGGCAACCTTCTCCAGCTGGCCAAAGATTTCATCGGAAAACTTGGCCTCGTCGTTCTCGGTCCAGGGCTCGTCATCGTCATCATACTTGTCTTCGCGAAGGAGGCTCTTAAGTTTAGCATAGTCGATGTACTTGTCCTTCCAAGGACCATATACAGTCTCCTTGAGAGTCTTGCCAAACCGCATGACGAGGGGTATATGAGACGATTGCGGGGATGAATTCGGCAAATGGCGTGGGTGATCAGTGTCGAATAGCCGATGTGAACTATTACACGTCGCAGATTAAAGGTTAATGGCGCGCGATGACGCCAGGTAAATTATGCTGTTAATTGTATATATATGAATATACTCACGTGTGCCCGACGCGATGCAAAAGAATGGGAAGTAAAGCATAACCGACGGCACAAAATCTACCCGCAGATGGAAAGAAAATGGTGGATGCTGTTGATCCCCGACAATATTCGACAATATGTTTACAATATTTTTGGCTGGTCGCAAAAGTCTCAGGGTCTCTCAAAACCCAGGTCCAGATGCGCGCTTTCGGACTAGACTCGATTGCTATAGCATAACAAACACTATATAATTTTGTCAAAAACTCAAAATAAATATATACACTAATAAATTCAACAGATCCTCCAACAAGGGCAAAATTATTACTTGACGCTCAAAATAGCAAAAAAAAAAAACTTTCTGTCGCCGGAATGCAACAAATACAACGACAACTTTAGTTCGTTAGTTTAACAAATAACGGCTTGCCCCACTATAACTGCAGGCCTCAAGGCCCCTGGCAGCCACCAGCTCAATGCCATTGACCTAGAGCACCAAGTACAATGTGTTCGGGAAACCTCACAGGACTTTGATGGCATCTGGAGAAAGCCGGTGATGCTCGTGTTCATAAAAATCTTGCTTTTCTTCGTGATAAATATATGGCAGCAAATGCACATAGGCCCAATGTGGTCAGTTTGTTAAAATGCAAGGGATACTATCAAAATCAGGGCCATCGTCGCACAAACGTTCCAACAACACCCAGCTATGAGCAGACATACTTCAAGCCCACCTTAAATACAATTCACATCCAGCATTCACATTACAGCACTACACACATCAGATAACCGTCATTTCCTGGTGAAAACCATCTTGTTCCAATTTTTTTCTAGCCGTCAACGCCAGGTGATACATTTCCAAACACTCGCACCCAACACACAACACACCACTCAACGACCTCGATAAGGCTCCCGATCCCGAAAGGGCAGAGCAACGATTAAGTCCACTCCTATAGCTGCACAGGGCTTTCCCTCCATCTCCAAGGCCACAAAATTAAACCAGAAGATGGAGTATCTTTCCCTCATTAGTGTCAGCTAGGTTCACCCCAAGAAAAGATTGGTCCCATCCGATGACATCGTGCAGGATAGTAACTTTATAATCCCAAAGTTGTACGCCACAAATAAAATGCAAAAGGGAAAGGAAAAGATTGAGATGTCAAGAAAAAGAAAGAAAAAAGGATCAAGGTGTAACACCAGTCAGGCAGCGAGCTCTCCGCATTTTTGTTTTGTTGAGACTTTTTTTTACTTGTATTTTTTGTCGTAACGAAACAGGGAAGCTCAACGCTTACCACTGGGTCTCCTTAGCGACACCAGCGTCAGCAGCCCAGTCACCGGGGACAGCGGCACCCCACTCCTCAGTAGTGGTAGCGGCAGCACCGTCCCACTCAGCCTGGTAGCCGGCCTCAGGAGCAACAACGACCTCCTCCTCAACGGGGGTGGCCAGGAGCTTCTCCTCCTCAGCGGCCTTCTCCTCGGCCTCAGCTTCGGGGTCGCGGTCTTAATAAAATGTTAGCGATATTTATTTCTATGCCAATCTCCAATATTTCATCCAGAGAACTTACAGAAGTACAAATCGGGCATGACCTCCCAGTCAGCCTCGCGGGAGACAATGGTGCCACGGAGACGGAGGACCTCACGAGCCAGCATCCACCAGACCAGACCAATGGCGTGGCGACCCTTGTTGTTGGTAGGGATGGCAACGTCGACATACTGAAGAGGAGAGTCGGTGTCGCAAAGGGCAATGACCGGGATGTTGACATAGGAAGCCTCCTTGATGGCCTGGGCGTCAGTGCGGGGGTCAGTGACGACAATCAGGCGGGGTTCCTTGAAAGAACGGGTGATATAGTTGGTGAAGGAACCGGGAGTGAAGCGGCCGGCAATGGCGGTGGCACCGGTGTGGGCAGCGAACTTTAGGACGGCACGCTGACCGAAGGGACGGGCAGAGATGACGCAAACATCTGCGGGATTCTCGATGGCGGTAATGATACGGGCAGCTAGAACAATCTTCTCCCTAATCAGACTGTCAGTATACCCATATTTGTTTCCTGCATGTCTATCCGAGCCGAAGTTGGAATTTCAGATGCCACTCCGAGTGTGCATATAACCAATTCATCCGCCATATATAAGTTCCCCGGAGAAATCGTTTGCAGTTCATTCGTATGCGTCTGATATCCATTCTGTTCAAAATGCTCGTGACTAGTGTTCTTACCAGGTCTTGCCGATGTTCAGGACGTTGACACCGTCAGCGCGGGTCTTCCAGAGGTAGGGCTCCATCTGGACCTGAAGGTTCTTGGAACCCAGATGGGCCTGAGCAGCAAGAAGCTTCTCAATGTCATCTGAGGTCGCATCGAAGCACGAGGGGAGGTTGTTGTGGGCCATCTTGTCTTATTTTGACGATAGTTCGGTAACGATCACATAGAGGAGATTCAAAATTAGACAAGTCCAAGTCCGCTATACCTAGCGAGATCTTACCATGCATGCGAAAAAAATTACCCCACTATTTTCTGGATCTGAAATTCAATTAGTGTGCGCTCTTGTGGGGGAATTTTGAAGCCCTGATTACCCTATTAGACAAATTAGCAATCGATTAAACGCCACGCGGGCGCCACATTATCCATATTCAATTGGGCCTGCGTTATGCAAGGCTGAATAACAAGGATGTCCCGCATTCTGCAACCGTTCTAGTGGGTCCTGTCAACGTCGGAGGTGGGAAATTTTGAGATATGCAAGATGATGTCGAGTCAAGTATCACGTAGTAAGGTGTGAAGGTGTTTGATATCTGGCCCGATCCTACAACACAAACATGCCTCTTAAGCTGACTGGTGTCACCTTCGGTGCTCTGGCACGTAAGTCCCCAATCCAGACCTAGTTCTCTTTTTTTTCATGCATCCTAATCTTGTCATGGACAGTCCGGCCCGCCGCCAGGCCCGCCGTTGCCGCCGTTCGCCCCGCCCTTCCGACGACTCAGGCCGCCACTATCATGACCAAATGGGAGAAGAAGCAACTGGCTAAGCGTGATCCTTACCGATGGGCTCAAATACAGCAGCGCAAAGAGGCCAACGTCAAACGCCAGAAGGAACTCAGCGCTATTCGGGCAGAAGCAGACGGTGATCTGGTGTGGGGTAAGCCCACGCCGTTTGTGGAGTCTCTCGACTCTGCCGGTCAGTCTCCTACTACCAAGCCCAGGATCGACGATAAGGGTGTTGTCATTGAGGAAGGACATCCCCTCCCTGTCGCCGAGGGTCTGTATGCTTATGGTCTTACTCGAAGGGAGGTGGATGACGCTATGGAGCATGCCTATCACGCCACCAAACCGATACACAGTGAGAACCGGGAAATCAGTGACCCGGAAGCCGAAAAGCAGGCGCAACTCACTCACGAAGAGGAGCACAAGCGCGCCGTCGAGGCTATCAACCGTATTATGAACCTTAACAACACAAATTCCATCATCCGCCTTCACGCAAACATCCGTCGCATTGTCGATACTTTAGGTCGCCACAACACCGACAATACCCTCAAACCCAAGCCCAAATCGATTCACCCCAACACTGTGGAGATGCCCGAACGCTCCGGTCCCGATACCGGTAGTTCGGAAGTTCAGATTGGTATCCTCACCGCTAAGATCCGTGCGCTTGCGCAAGCTCTAGAGGCTCCTCATGCCAACCGTGACAAGATCAACAAACGCAACCTTCGCCTCCTTGTTCACAAGAGACAAAAGCTTCTCAAGTATATGGAGCGCAAGGAGCGTGGTAGCGAGAGATGGACCAATATGCTGGCTATGCTGGGTCTTACTCCGGCCACCTGGAAGGGTCAGATCACTATGTAAGGTTAGATGGAGTTTTACATGATTGGCACGTTTGGGTCTGTTTGCTACGATATGATGGACATTTGTATTAGTATGCCTTTGCTTCACTGGGGAGTTTGTGTATTTGGATGCTGAACATCATGCTTAGGTGGGCTGAGAATGAGGGCCCATGTGCGCATGCACCTTGTAAAATAGGTATTTTTTTCTCTATATGTAAGATGTAATAGATGAGGCTGAGATGGCCACGAATACAGAATGGTCTCTTGCCTATCTGCCTCTAAAATAACAACCAATACGCCCAGCAACATCAAGAAAACAGATACGTTGAAACATTCCAGAATGACGATATGAAGCAGCCCGAGATGAACCCAGTTAACCACACCTGTTTTCTGGTCGGAATATCAAGGGTTACATGCAGAACAAAAAAACCCAACAGTAAAAAAGACGAAAACACAAACTGAAGATTCGACTTAGAAGACACTGATGTAATTTCCAATGCGTTCCTTTTGGTTTTGAGCAATACATTCCGCAATCCACGTAATGTTGCGAATTTCCTGCGCTTTGTTAGCAATCTGTTTCTAAAGCACAAAAAAAAGGTATAATCGTACCTGCTCACGCAGCTTCACCCACGCATAAACGATAGAAAGGGTGAATTGACGAGTGAAAGCTCCTTTGGAAAGCTCCATCTCTTTCTGATAAAACATGTCTTCCAAACTCTTTCCATCAGAAGCAGTGGCGCCCAAGCCGCCACTAAGGCCTGAATCGTCAAAGAATTTCTTGTAGTCATGGTGACCCTCAACAGCTGCTCTCACGGCTTCAAAATCATCGGCCTGAGAAAGCAAGTGAGAGCCTTCGGGGTAAAGGCGGCCGAAATTAGGGTAGAGCTTCTTACGTTCCGCCTTGGACAGTTCAGTCCCAATAGAATTGAGAGTAATATTGATGGCCCGTCGATCAGCTTCGAATTCAAGAACCTCAAGCATGACCTCAGATACAGCATCGATATTGTCCTTGCAGAATTGGTAAAAGTCTTCAAGGTAGTTCTTGTAGAGAGTATTACGTACAATCTCGATGTTAAGCTCATCAAGATCTTGGTGCTAAATAATGAGTTTAGATTAGTTTCGGTTGGATGTCGCAACTGCGGTTATGTCACTTACGCTCAAACTGCCCTTGAAGTACGGAGCCAGCGGAGTCTCAATAAGAACAGAGTTGAAGAGTTCCTCAATATTGGTCGCAACACAGAGGGCAGGCATGGCCTCGAACCAACCAAGAGGGTGGCAACGCTCGAGCAGGTCACGGGTGTCGCGCTCGTGAAGAGTACCGGTAATAAGTAGAGCGACGTTATCAATCATGTATCCATAAGTCATGTAATCGAGGAATTTTGACATAACACCCACAGAGTTGGCGCACACATATTTAAATTCGCTGATAAGCTTATCGGTAGTTTTCGATGCGAGACTGGAGGTCGAGGGGTTTGGAGGCAGAGAAGCAAGGAAGTCGCCGTAGGCGGGCCCGAGTTGCAGCTTGAGATCTGTAGAAACAGTTAGGTTGGATTACTTGATTCGTGATTGAAACTAAGCCTACCATCAAGAGTTTCACATTGGATCAAATTGGCCTTTGCGAAAGCGTTAGTGTGTCGAACTTCAATATGAAGTATGATGAAGCACAACTTACGTAGTTTGACGAAGTGAGCAGACTGTTGCGATAGCCTCTAATGATACCTTCAAGGTACCTATATCCATGGTGTCAATGTCTCATGCCTCCCGTGAAATGCGATCCGTTCAAGAGGAGATTAAGATCCATACCCGTTGTTGACGTTGAAGAACAAACCCTCCATGTTAGCGATATAAGGCTGGGTGCTGGCGCAAATCGGTAAATGTCGTCGCGACGAGTTGGTGGATCAGAGTCGACAGGATATAAGGTGATTATTGATGTAAAGAGTATAGAAAATAGCAAGTTTGGCTTGTGAAGTGTTAATACAGGAAGATGCACTGGTGCTTTCGTGATAGGCGCAATGAAGTCTGATGTAATTGATGAATACTCTTTCGCAGCCTGAGCGAATTGAGGTATTGCACGCCAAGGTAAGCTTCACCATCGAACCTTCCTTGAAATTAGCAGGAGTCATAATGCTGGTCCAGCAACAGCAACGTCGCAAAGGGTAGGGTTATTTCAGAATGAGGGTGAGTCGCAAGGACAACAGCTAAACCTGGTGAGTTCTGGGGGTTTGCCCCACTACTTGTTTTGACCATTTTATGTATGCAGTTCGTTTAGCCATAGATCTTCCGCGCTGGGTAAACGATCAAGTGATGAAATACATAAGAAAATGTCGTTTTTTTCATGGTAAAGAATTGGGTAGAGTGTAATATATCATAAGCTTAATAGTGGAAATTTGGGTAATGGAAGCAGTATTATTTTATCTCATCATGTACCTTCGACAACAAAATTCCTCCAACTGACAACCATGTCGCTCCGACCGAGAGTTTGCGTTTTGAGTGGCTGATGTAAGCATGTGTTAGACCCACTTTTCACTGATAACCGCAAACGAGGTCGATAAAGAAAATTTTGGGCGATTGAAGCTTGCTATAAAATTTTTTGATTTACATTTCTAAATCTCTCCTCCTCGAACCTGAACGTCTCGACCCATATCCACCACGAGAGAGATCCATTTGGAAGAGTGGTGATATTTGTTTTTGTCTTTTCTATTTGTCGATTTTATATTTGTTAAAAAAAAAATCATAATGCCTCTCTACGTTCTGTCTGAGACTCCCGCGGGGTGCGTTCGTCCTTCACCGAAACTCATCATCTTGCCATGCGATGTATCGCAAATCTGTTTACACATTGAGATATACTGGAATGCAAAAGACTTTGACTAATTCTGGATTATAGTTACGGTCTATTTAAGGCTGCCGACAAGAAGCTGCACATCCGCGATGATGTGTCTTCCAAGCTGGCCTCTCTCGAGGCAGTGTCCGAGATGTAAATACCCCTCACTCCCGTAACCAGCCACCCACAATGCAATTTAGTACCTTCACATACTTTTAGGGTCTTGATTCTGTATTACTGAGGAGTCAACGTGCTAATTATCATGGGGTTGTCATAGGTTCAAGCTGAAGGACTTCCGCAAGTATGAGAACACTACCATGGCCCTCGAGGAGGTTTCCTCCATGTCCTCCCGCAACGTCAAAGTTCCCCAACTCCTCGCCGACTTCCTCCAAGAGATTAAGGACGAGAAGCACGCTTCCCTTGCTCTGGCTGATAAGGCCCTCGGCCAGAGGCTCAAGGAGCTGCCCGGCTTCGAAAAGCTGGAGATTGTCGCCGCTTCTGACTCCGCCGCTGGTCGTTCCGTTGAAGAGATCTTCCGTGCCATCAGAGAGAACCTGAACGCCCTTATGCCCGAAACTGCTTCCACCTTCGAACGCGTCGCTCTGGGTTTGTCCCACTCTATCGATCGTTACAAGCTCAAGTTCACCGAGGACAAGGTTGACTCTATGATTATCCACGCTGTCAAGCACCTGGAGGACCTCGACCAGGCCCTCAACATCATGGCCATGCGCACTAAGGAGTGGTACGGTTGGCACTTCCCTGAGATGGCTCGTCACATCTCCGATAACGTCGCTTATGCCCGCGTCATCATTGAAACTGGTCGTCGTGATACTTTCGCCATTGCTGACCTGACCACTATTCTTCCCGATCCCATTGCTGAGGCCGTCAAGGCCGCTGCTGAGATATCCATGGGTACCGATGTCGACCAGGAGGATATGGAAAATATCAAGCTTCTTGCCCGTCAGGTCGTTACCTACTCTGAGCACCGTACTGAGCTTGCCACCTACGTCGAGAACCGCATGCGCGCCATTGCTCCTAACCTGACCGCCCTGGTTGGTTACCTGGTAGGCGCTAAGCTGATCGCTCACACTGGTTCTCTTTTGAACTTATCCAAGTCTGCCGCTTCCACTATCCAGATTCTCGGTGCCGAGAAGGCCCTGTTCCGTGCCTTGAAGACCAAGCACAACACCCCCAAGTACGGTATCCTATACAACTCTTCCCTTGTTGGTCAAGCCCCCATGAAGTACAAGGGTAAGATTGCCCGTATGCTCGCTGCTAAGACTGCCCTTGGTCTCCGTGTTGATGCCATGAAGGCTACCAAGATGAATGAGGATGGTGAGGAGGTCATTGATGAGGAGTACGAGCTCGATGAGGAGGAGCGCGCTTTCTTCGGTCTGAACCTGCGCACCAAGCTCGAGAACAAGCTCCGCACTCTGGAGGGAAAACCCCTTCTTCCCAAGGGTGTCTCTGTCGGCCCCGATGGCCAGGTCCTCCAACCCGGCGAGTTCACCATCCGTGAGAAGCGCCAGTACAATGCCGACGTCGACACTGTTGCCCAAACCCCCAAGAAGCCCTTTATCGAGGAGATCAACGAAGACACCAAGATGGACGACTCTTCCGACGCCGAGGAGGGTCTCCCCAAGAAGCTGAGCGATGAAGAGTATGAGAAGCTCGCCAAGCAGGCCGACATCTCCGTCTCCAAGTTCAAGCGCAAGTACGAGCGTGGCGATGTTGAGTTGAACGCTGACGGCTCCATCAAGGTCGTCAGCAAGAAGGACAAGAAGAAGGACTCTAAGCGCAAGCGCGATGAGGAGTCGACGCCCTCCAAGGCTGAGAAAAAGAGCAAGAAGAAGAAAACTTCGAAGGAGTAAAAAATGAGGATTGTTACACCGCTGGAGCAAAGACGCACAGCATGCCGACTGATTTCTTAGTCTGCATCCGGGGATGTTAGAGTTGTTACTTTGGCGCCCGGCTGCCGATGGCATAATGATATCCAGCGGTCCTCAAAAAATGCTTTCGTTCTTTAATGTCTTCTGTTTACTTTCTACATGTACCATTGCGTTTCTTGTTTAATCTGCATATCTTGGGTTTGTTATTTGGGTTTGCTTCATTTTTTTGCTCCATCATCTTATTTCTTTTGACTCTCTCCGATCCCTTCATCACCTATACCCCCCACAAAACACCATCTTCTCAATCTTATCAATCCACTAGTCTATTTTTTATCATATACAGGAAGAACCACAGAGATGGTCAGTATCTCCAGTGTTCTCGGAAAGCGTGGTCCACACGGGTTGCTCCGTGTCCGGGTGTTCGGGGTTTCTCCGTGGAGACCAGGTTCTCTACCGACTTGCTTTTTTTTGTTACAGCGTCGTCGGATCGGTGTTTATAATTTGTGTCTATTTAAAAGAACTACTTTTTTTTCATACCTCCAAAAATGTCACTTTGCAAATAGATACCATGTGAATATCGAAATGAAAACATGAAAATGTGAATAATAGGAATACAACGCTCAATTACTACGATAGAAATGAGGTGTTCTGACACCTGTTCCACTACACAACTCCTGATCCAATATCCAATCTTGTACCATGGACCATAGCCAGAGTAAGGGACTTGACGGCATCGCGTACAAACTAAAGAAGAAAGAAGAGCGACAACGCGGTAGGACCGTACGTAAGTTGGGTATCAATACAATTTGAGAACACTCAAAACTATCATTCAAAAAAGAACCAAAAAATGACAAGCTTGATGACACTTAAATGATACAAGACAAAAGGAAAACAACAAAGGAACATCCGCCTTCTCGAACACCATCAGTTGCGAAATAGAGATCATCAAAATGACGGGCCGTAATCGCGGTGAAGGGTAGCGTACAACAATGATGTCCGCGTCAATTCTGATTGCTATCATTCGGAGTCATCAAAAAAATCATGCATTTCTCCAAGGACAGATGAGAAGATGAAGAATGCAAAACATTAAAGATGGACAATGAAAAGAGGAAAAAGACATCAGGGTGTTAGCATGGCCAAGTTCTTATCGGGGAAAGTAGTTGTCATGCCGCACACGTGATGGCCAGAAGAGGCCCATAGTCCCACAAAGGTACTTCAATGAAATGGCCATGGAATACTTAAGGATATACTAAAACACTAGGAGATCAAGAAGAGATATCACATGCTTATGCCTTGTCAATGTTCACCGCAGAGAGAGCTTTCCCGAAGCTGGGATCAGAGTTGGTCAATATCGAGTTATTCTGAACACCGTCATACTGAATAGCTTCGGTGAGCTGCGACTCAGGAATGGTCTGGTTTGGGGCAGGCAAGAAGATGACCTTGGTATTGGCCTGCTTGGCCATCGTCTGCATTGCTTCTAGGTACCGGATTTGCATGGCAGGAGCAGACGACAAGATATCGGCGGCCTGACGCATCAACTTGGCAGCTTCAACCTCGGCATGAGCAGCAATAACCTTGCTCTCACCGATGCGCTTGCTCTGGGCAGCCATAGACAAGGACTCCTGAAGACTGGAGGAAAAGACCATGTCTTTGATCAACATGCTCTCAACGTGAACACCCCAAGACGTCGCAACATCATCAATGATCTCACGAATATGCGAAGCAATCTCTTCACGACGTTCAATGACATCTTGAAGAAGACGCGCACCAATCACCTGACGCAAGGTGGTCTGAGTACGTTCAATCAATGCGAGTGTGACGTTCTTGACCCCGAACAGAGCCTTGTGGGGAGCGACAACGTGATAGTAGATGACAGAGGTCAAGGTGACAGACACATTGTCTTTGGTGATGCAAGTTTGAGTGGGAACCTCGAGCGTCTGGATCTTGACATCAACATGAAGTATAGTCTCGGTGAGAGGGTTGACTTTGACAAGACCGGGGTCGACTGCCTTGTAGAACTTGCCAAACTTGCTGATGAGACCAACATGGCCTTGCTTTACCTCCTTGTATGGGTTCGGAAGAGGTATGCAAGGAATGGCACCAAGAGTACCGATGCAAGTACCGAGAGAATTGACTGAAAGTTTGAGAGTCAGAACAACAGCCCAAATTGCAGCAGCGGCAGACCATGCCTAGCTATCTAAGACTAAAAAGAGATGATTTACTCAAACTACCGTACCACCCCTTAGGGTTGCTATCTTCGGCGATAATACGGGCGTAGGATTCCTGGAGATCGTTCTTTCCGGGAGGTTGAACGTACATCGGCACGGTAGGACGAGGCGGGTGAGTGATGGGCTTAGCATCACCGCGGGCGCGGGCGCCGTGCTGCAAGTGGTATTGGACAATGGGAGTCGAACCAAGATGTCGCTCCGGAGTCGGGCTCGACTCCAGGAGCACGTCATCGTAACGAGCAGAGGTAGACATCGTAGTGATAATGCCTAACAGGCGGAATTGAATGAAAAGAGAAAGCTACGGTCGATAGAACAATGATGATAATAGTTCAATGATGCTCGAAGTAGTTCACAAGCAGGTTAAGAGATGATGGAAAACGTGAAGAAGTGTGAAACAGATAGTAGAAATGGAGAAGGAAATTTCACGGAGGGAACACCTCCAACTAAGTATTACTGTTTAGTAACAGCAAACGCGGAGTCTTGATCATTACAGGAAGTTGCATTACCCTTTTCATCAGTGACTTCCCTCTTGTACTATGTCAGACATCGCGTGTCTTCCATCTTAGTTGGCCAAAAAAACTACTCCGCTGTCTAAAGCGCAGATTTTTTCACCAACACTTAGAAACTACCAACAATCTTAGCAGCGTAAATGTACAGCCACATTTCGCCAAGAGTAACTACGTCATTTTAGTTGCAACTAGATACTAACGGGGGCGACCTCTTCTCACACATGATTAACAACTGATTCACAACACAACTCAATCAAGGTAAGTGCTTCGAGATCTCCAAATGGGGCTTGTCTGACAAGCCGGATCCATGTCTCTAATTCCTGTCACAGGGTCTTTGTACCACCAATTGCAATCTCCACGTTCCATTCAAAGCCGCAGCAGTCACCAGCCACCAGGATCATCAGGATGGTGTTGCCCGTTCGCAGTGAAAAATACCAAGCCTGCAGTGATCTACTTCCACCTAACGTCATATATTGTATGATATTTGTGGAATATTTCGGGCGTTTGCGGCGTTTAGATCATCGTCATGAAGCCTTGAAATCTCAATTTACAAGATAAGCAGAGAGTTTAACCGCCCGACACAGGATCTGATAACCTTATAGCAACACTGACAGTATAGATGAGCTCCCAGAGTTCGCCAACAGACAACACCTGGTGATCTCGAACCAAGAGATTTATGTGCGGGCTGACCTTCCATTAGTTGCTTTTTTTTCGGCCTTTCAAAAGTAGGCTGTATAGTCACCACTTTTAGCCCATGTCTTTGATCGGCAATATCACAACCAGTTTTCAGTCTCCACAGTCTCCACCCTCCACCCCGGCTCCGATGGACCAAGACGCGACCCACCGAACCCAGACATTATCCGGAGTCAAGCAACATTTTCAGAGCCACAACAAAAGTTCCTCAATGTCGTAGATAACTCATCGTGAAATTAGCCTCAGCCTCACTTTTTCTTCCAACTGCTGCGAATAGACCAACTATAAGGCAGGTTTAAAGCCGTCCAAAAACCTGGTACTGGATAGGCAATGACCAGAATCCGGGTCCCGTTTTTCGTCCTATGCGAGGTTCGTGACATCTGAACTATACTACATACGAACAATGATAAATACGCTTGAGTAGAAACTTTGTTATTTGTTACAGCATAATGATTTGCATATTTGTTCAAGTCCATCGAGTTCCTGAGCCAACAACCGTTCTGATATCGGGGCAATGCCGAAGTCGCTTACATGCAAGGCATTTTCTCCGCATAACAAGTCTCAATATTGTTAAATGCCCGAACACAGTCACTCATCACCAACTGTTTAACCCATTAGCGTCATGATAGAGACATACACATTGGATAGTCTTGTTTCGTTACTTTGTATGCTATTAGTCTATCTAGAAACACTGGTTGGTTATGTCTGGTCATTATACTATTCAGTCTAAATATAGTCGGTTAACCATTGTCATCCGACTATTACACAATTTGATTACTATACAACTCAACTATACTGTGGCGAAAGCATGATGGATGCATCGGATCATATTCCACTTTGCCACCGGAGGCAAATTTCCACTTTCAGTAGCCGTAACCGCAACCACCAAATTTACCACCGAACAATCCTCCTGGTGAATTGGCCGCCATCGCCAGCGGGGCTGTAGTTTCTCGGCTATCTCAAGGTCAACGAAGTAATCGACCCGGGGCTCTTAAGATTCGAGTCCATAGTCCACTCATCCAAGAATGCATCTTGCATCAGCCGATGCTTCCTAGCTGCCTCTAAGCCCATCTTTGCCGTCGGTCCACCAGAAGGCGCAAACCCTGACAAATTCTCCTGTTCGAATGAGCTACCCTTATGATCTAAGCTGTGGGCCATATCCATCGTCTCTGTATCAATCGCCGGGAGTCCATTGCCACCGAAAGCCCTCTCTTCGTGCTCCTGGGCGTAGATCTTGATGCCACGTACATGCGTGTCCTTGCCGTTCTGATGATTTTCGAGAATGGCCATTTGCAAAACATACGATACTAATGTGTTGCCATCAATGCCGCCACCGCATCCTTGGATGGGAACGTCTTGCCAGCCGACCGGAGTCGCCAATTCCAACGAGGCAAACTCAATCAGATTATTTTCGCTGGTTCCAGATTTGAACATGATTTTGGTAGGGGTGTATGACTCGTCCTCATTGAAGTTGACATGGAATCTGATCGCCCGAATCGATACCCGCTTGATGAAGTACACTGTGAGTTTGTGAGGCAAAGGTCCGTCTGATCTAGATCGAAGTTAGCATCTAGTTCTCAAACTCCGAAGATTGCTCCAGAGTCAGAGATCTACTTACTGCCAGAATAGTTTGAGATCATCATTCCTTAACTCTTCCACACCGTTACCTTGCTTGTAGCTGTTCACAGTAAACTTTCCCAAGTTCGATATCTCCTTGAGGCCAATTTCTGAGGGGTTTAGAGGTGAGTCCAAATCTTCTTCCTCAGCCATCACTTCCTCCTCTTCCTCTTCCTCTGGTTCCTCCACTTCCCCCTCTTCATATTCTTCGGCCTCTGGGTCGTCGCCGTCCGAGTTGGTTCCCTCGTACTCTTCCAGATCTTCATCGACTTGTTGTGGTCTCTGATGTCGATTACTACTGGTGTATCGTCCCTGGTGGTTCAGATTCGTGGCTGCAGTGAGAGCCAAGGTTGCTGATGGTGAAGTATGACCATATCCAGCACGTTGATGCGCCATAGCCATGGCGTGAGTAGCCAGGTATGAGGTCTCTTCATCGGATTCAGGATCAGGACCGAAATCGTGAATCTCTGGGGTTCGCGAATATCTTTCAGCCTGTTGCAAACTGGGACTAGCATGCGATGCTTCTGGGGTTGGATGGTTACGTCAGTAAATCTCTGCGCTGTCTAGTGTGGGTTGGTCATCGCAATAATTCGTAGCTCACGTCATGCAGGGACGACATTCACGGGTACGGAAATGGGCACGGAGATGAAATCGACGGCTCGGAAAGCCATTAATGCATTATCATTAGAATAGCAGCATGATGCAGTAGTTCTAGGAGAGGGACTGATGACCGGTTTCAAGAAAAGATTGTTACGGAAAGCTCTGGGATTTGCGACAACCAGATCTTGTTATTCGCGCCTAGAAGCAAAAGCTATAATAGTAGAAGTATAGCAGAAGGATACATGATACCTGCGGACTGGCTCAGCTGCTACTATGGCCCATGGCATAAGGTCAAGATCCTCGAACTCGTTGCCTAGTCTGAAAATCAACTCTGCAGATTGCCGCGTAGCATGGCTTGACGTGCATATACCGGAAACGGTGACATGAAGTGGATCAGTGAACGAGGGCTGATGATGCGAGAGTGGGTAATGACAAATCCCTCGGTGGATCAGGTATTGACCCCAAAAGAACATGTAATTCGATAACATCTGCACAGTACAGACAACCAACCGCCTGTTCATTATGCGATGATCAAGCAAATAATTAAAACTTACCCCGTGACAAATGGAATAATCTCCTTGCAGCAGTGGGTGCATGAGATGTCTCTTCGTGTTGAATAGCCGCGGCCTCAGTATATTCATCGGAGTCTTGCGACCGTGACCCGGCCCGATACAGGGGAGAATGCATTGAAGGGTCAGAACCGTCATATCCATTTGCATTATTATTCTCGACGTAAACTGGGCGCGATGACTGAGACGACTGGGCAGAGGCTAATCTGACCAGAAAAGATGGTCTGGCAAGAGAGGCATTGGAACCGGAGTTAGAGCCCCCACCCCGGGTTCTAGACCGGGTTACACGTCGGGTTTCGTCCATGAAGAGGAGAAGTTGCGTAGCAAGTCCAAATGATGAAAACCTATAGGATTTTGAAAAGACTAGCAGTCAAGACTATCATATGTAATGAGTGATCTTCCAATGAAACTCTTCTACATAATCAAGTGAACCTGTTGCTGGGCTACTATCGTGTCGTGCAACAACATTCCCGCCAATCATAGGCCTAAAAAGTCGTCCACGTGACTCTCATGATAAATATTATGGGTATAACCCTACAATTGGTGGTCTAGTTGCATTAGTTAAAGTTATTTGCAACACCCTGATTTCTTGTGGTAAATCATACTTCCAAGGCAGTACAACGTATCTCGTATGCAATGATGGTGATATTCCCAACTTTCAAGCATATAAAGAAGTTTCTGTCTTTCGAGTATGGTGTGATATAATCACGTTTAAGATCACAAGAGCAAAAATTGAAGAAAAAGAAATTGAGTATTATGTGAAATATACCATAATCTCAAAAAGAGATTCAGAGTGGTGATATTGGGATCCGAGAGCTATCCAGTCGAATATGTGAGCTTACGGAGATGTCAGTTAAGAGAGACAGATTTTTTAGAGGTGGGCACCCGGCTTGTCCCCGAAAACAAGGTAACATGGAGATCATCAGATTTTGAGGCACGCATCTTAAGCGAATCCTCCTCGGGGTCTGGTGGCTATCAATTAAACTGGGGCGATGATTTGATTGGTCGGATGGCATTTGACATGGAACTCGAGAGAAATCTAATGACGACATTTTGAATCAACAACTCCAATGAAATGCTACCGGATAGAACCACTCTTATCATCATTTGGCACTGGTTGAGTGTCGGTTCATGCGCCCGTGGGGGCTCAAATCACAATTATGGCGTAGGATGCATTCATACTTTCAGACTAAGGGTTTTGTAGGGGTTTCTAGTTGGTGCTGTATGTTTCAGCACATCGACATTTTGATACTTGCATGGCGATTTGATTATCGATAATTGTGAACCTTTCAAGTGAGTCTGTGGGAGAGATCCCTAAAAAGCGTATTCATGACAAAATGAAATAAAAAAACAAAAGATTACGAAGGGCGGATGACCATAATGCATGAGAACCTTTTGAAATTGACACTCTGTTCTCGGTAATTGTCACCATCATTGAAACTTATTATCATTCTGGAGCGCCATGCACCATCCTCCGAAACCACTACGTCTGACAATGTGAACTGTTGTAGAAAACCAACAGACATGAGGGTTAACAAGACCAATGACCGAATTCTTTAATTGAAAGCTGGATATCGAACTGTAAAAGCCGACCAGAATCTTTGCCAAGTGGCAAGACACTAATGACAGTCATAACAAGCATTGCCGGCCTGAGATGGAACCATGAGCGACGATGCACTAAATAATCTCTGATAGGGTTTAATACCATTTCATGACTCAGTTCAAACCATGGTGAAGCTACGGTAAGAAAAAAACAACTTGGTGGGAATCGAATGTCAATTGCACCCTGTAGTAATCAGCAGCACGGCACGGACCTAGAAATATGCATTAATTGTAATGGTTGAAATGATAGGGTAACCCGAAGATGATGGAAAGCTGACGAAGAGCGGACTATCACATGGAGCTCCCGTGAACTGCAGATGTACACAAGAAGCGAATAGGATGGGATTTGTGGGGTTATGGGAGATGGCAAAATGCGCTTGTTGGTGAGACACAATGAGTGCATTCGAGTCATGAGATTTGTATGTGCATGAAAAAATCCTTTCTAAACATTATTACGAACTTCTGGATTCTTTCATATTGCGTTCATTGAGAGCCTGCAAACCGAGGGTCTGTCGGAGTCAGTTGGCGATGGGATTGCCCTGTAAGTTAAGTTGATATTTAGACCCTGGTTCTGATATCGAAAATAAACGAGATTTCCAAGTGGGTCGTCTTGTGAGAATTCTGATTACTGATCATAGTGTCTAGTTAACGTCACGTGAGATTATTTGGGAATTTCTTCGTGATTCTAAGGACAAAAGTCAAATTCGATATAAAAAGTATACAGTATCTAGATTACAGTCGCACTTTAGCTAGAAAAGTCGGGCTCCTCAATTGCTACCAGACAATTATCCAAAAGACAATGATGGAATACTGCTGAAATGAGAGAAACCCCGGGAAATTGTCACAGCGACCAAAAGTGGCAGACAAGTTCAGAGAAATCTAGCAACATTGTCCTTCTACTGATCACAAAAAAACGGTAAAGGGAAAATTGTAGTTACAGAGGCACTGGAATGATGAGCTATCCCCTTTGTTCAACCAAATAATTCGTCGGGTTTCCAGGCTTTAATCAACCCAAAACGCATTGATCAGGTTTGGTCGGCGGGGGGCACGGCCAACTTGGGTTAGATAAAAAGTGGAGAACTGACTCGCACGCAGAATTCTGGACTTTTATTGGCTGAAGCCACCACTGATTCAGACTCATCCTGGCCAATTTCCGAATTGGTTTTCCACTTCACATGTCGACGAGATACTATCAAAGAGAGCATGTTCACAGGTAGAACATGCGATTGATATGCAAAATTACATTAGTCGGACTTTCTGAAGCTAGCTATAGTTAGAATCCACTAATTTAGATCTATTTTTCATGATACTCAAGACTAATCTTATTAGATTATGGCGGCTGTTCTCGACATTACGATATACCAGTGGTCAATTGGGGTGCATGAGAACAGAATATAGGCCCCGAATGGCACTGGAGGATCATCGTAACCACTGATGTAATTAATCGAAGTCTGGGAAACACTAAAACTACCACCGAGAAATGTCTACGACTGTAAACCAACTGTGTTATTCTCCAAAAAGATATATGTAAAAGACAAACTAAATTGTTATATCATTATCTCATCAAAAATGGGTTACCATCTATTAGGACTGAAAACGCTGCAGCCACCACTTCTTAGAGCCAATACGGAGCCGGCAACGTGGGGCGCCACTTCCTATCAATCTTCAAGTTTCCACCCTGTCTCGCGCTCTTCGCACGAGTCAGGATACATATTTAACGCATCAGCAGCTTTTTAAATCACCCGATCACAAACTTGCAACATCTTCCCTCCTTCTAGGAGTCCTCTTTCATCACCTTTTCTGATCCTTGCCTTCTATATTTTACAGCTTAGGCTTTAGTCAGGTGTTTGTCAAAAGTGTTCCAACATGGGGTGAACACGAGTCATTCCATCGCCCAGCGAATCAGTTTCCCGCTGTTCTCTCATTTTCGACGACGAGCGTTTTCAGCAAACTCGATATTTTGAAAACACATTGTCATTCGACTGCTGATCTGTTGAAATTGGTGCACCGAACGTTCCTTCGTCAATAGACATCACAAATTTTAGTCATTGTTTCATCAGCAACGTCATATCTATTTTAATTCGTTAATTCTGGGACTATCACTACTCATGGGTGATGGAATAGTATGGTCTTTTCTCATAATCAATACCAATTGCCCACTATCAATATACCATCCCACCAGCCTGTACATGCATCGTCATATTCAACTCATTCGATTGCTGGTGCACCATTAGTGGAGCGGAATCAGGATTCTCGACATTTACATCAGAAAGAAACTCTCTTCGGATATTCACGACATGGTCCTTTTCGATCTTGTCAATCTGGGTTTACTCAGTCTCGTAGTCCATATTGACTCGGTATCCATGGCGTTGGCACATGACCGCTAGATAGTAATATTTTCTTGAGCTTCAAGATAGTCAAGATGCAACATCCAGAGATGTCCGCTCACCTGAGATGTTTATCCTACACTATTGACATATGAACCACATCAGACAAGTTGTCAATGATACAGTGATAGATCAGAGCCTCAGGCGGGCCCGCCCTGTAAGTACTATTTTGTTTTGATCGCACTCTACACCACAAAGATCCTCAAATTTGTAGTTTGCAGGAGCTTGAGACCCCTGAAGACTGAGCCGGAACGCGATCACAATGCCACTTCTGGTCTCAGTTTACTGATGTGGTCACTGACTGGCAGTATCTTTCGATCCCCCAGCAAGCACCGGCGTGAACTTTACCTTCTGGCAATTTCAGCAACAAGATCCAAATGAGTGAGCTCGGAGTGCCTGAAAACATCCTGGTTACACCCCCAGTGTTATTTTGGAGATCTCTGGGACAGTTTTCCTCGAGATTCCACCAAGATAAACATCTAACATGCCAGTTAGCTGCTGTTGTTCGGAACACGATCAATTTTCACGCAGTTTTCGTCATTTTTCACACCGAATCGTCGAGAGTTTGTTCCAGGTCACATATTCCTTTGCTTTTATGGGACGGTCCCCGCGAATCTAGCACCTACCTCGGTAATATTGCAGCTCTCGCCGTGTACTTACCTACCTGACTGTTCCAGTGGACCTTCACCTTGATTCTTACCGAGTTTGGTAGGAATATTCAGTAACGCTGTGAATTTATGTATTTTCCCGTTTTGTGAGGGTAGTTCCTTCTTTGCACATGTCCATTGCAGTGGGCATGGCTCGGATCCACCTGACAGCGAATTTCCATACATTTCACTGGGTTTCCACTCGTCGTCTTTGAGTTTTCTCTGTTCTTACCACACATTCGATATCATCAGATGACTAGACCCGTTGTTTCCTAAATTCACAGCTGGTGAACAGAAGTACTTGCCCAAGTTTGGGATTGTAACTGGTTAATGACCCACCTGTCTTGCGTTCGTTCGTTCCTAATGTATGTGGCTGGGCTAGTTGATGCTTTCTATTTTTGGTAAAATGGATGGCAATTGAACTGCGGACTAGGAGGACGGATGTCGCCTGCCATTGTGGTCGGCACTAACTCCGTCCACCACTTTCGCCCACCGACCATCGCCATTAGGATCTGTTCGGTCATCAACATGTCATTATCCCAGCTACTAAACTGCAGACTATCACCATTAATCGATCACTCTTTTGGTGTAATGGTGTCCGGATTTTTCCAACACTTACCTTCGCCCCCAGGTGCCTGGTATGGCTGCCCAATGCCACCATAACCTCACAATTTGCTGCTCTTTCGGCATCGTTCATTTATGGAATTATTCACTCGTTCACCGGTAGAGGGTGTATACTGTCGAGATCAAACATTGATCAACTTTTACTAAGTTGAATTGGCCATAATTCCCTGTAAGTTCACACCCATTTGGGAATTTTTAGTGTACTCTGCCCTTTGCTTCGACGTATTACCGAACCGAAATTTCTTGCGGTTATTCGCTGCTGCGAAGCCAGGAGACTCTTCCGTCTTCCACCACTCTGAATTGCTGAGCTCAAGTGTGTTCACTTTAACTCGGTGTTTTGCTACAGATACTGGCATCTCTTTTTCGATGCCTCGCTTCTAATAGCTACACACACTTGCTTCGACTCTGGCTAAGAAGAACTGCCTTTGATTTTCTTAGCTTTTTGCTTGTTCATCATTGGTCGATTGTCCTGTTGGTGTTTTTTCCGATAATCTTGTACTCACTCAGAAACTTACCGTTTGCTTGCTTCATTGTTGCCAGTAGCCCTTTGTTATTTCAGTCGTATCGTTGCTCTTGTCCAGAAGACCCCGTTTGGGCTTCTAGTTCGCTACATTCTTCTGATTTTGACAAAACTCCCCATCGTTCAAGAATTAATCTTTGTTGCCAACATCCAGGATAGTCAATTGGATCCAGCCAATACATCGTTGCCCCGACGCTTGTCTGTCATTGTTTTCTCGACAACATCGTTCTTTTGAACCTAACTTTGGCCACTACTGAGTACATCGCAAGCGTCCTGGGTAAAGTTCGATAACTCAAGGATTTGAATATCGTCTAGCCAATCGATATCACTAACCTTGATCACTCAAAAAAGACTTTTCGTGTCAGGTACCCCGCTGCTGATTGTCAAGATTGGTTCGCACTTTCTCGCATCTGAATCTCAGAAGCGTAGTGAGCCTCGCGACTTTTTGCCGTTGTCGAACCGATATCCTGAATCCATTTCGACATTGTAGAACACGTATCACAACAGCAACCTTGGTTTTTGGTTGTGTTGTTTTTGGTTTACAACCATTTCAACGTGTCCAAAGTGACATCTTGACTAGTCTCGCTGGTTCCTCTCCAACTCGGAACGCCGAACTCCACGCGACTTGCCCTGGCCAAGAGGCCTCGAGCATGAGTCCCCATCCTCGCACCTACCTCCAGCCAACAAATAGCACTTGCCATTCACTGCACTTTGTTTCCTGTTGTCTAGTGACTGTAACGACTTTCAGGAAGCCGGATGACCGATACTGGCCTCGACTTCCCGCTTGCCATCTTATTACCGCAGCTTCATGAGTGTTGCTTCCAAAATTTTTGGATAGACTGAAATTTTTCAAGACAGCCACCCAACCAGTCCGACCACTGTCATTTTCATGATCTCATCGGGCTGCCCACTGGATGATTGTAGCACTACAGGCAAACCCGAACCTCGTGCATTCCCTCTGGACCCGACCCAGCTCCATCTTAATTCGTTTGACCCCGCACACGTCGCCTTGCATTTTTGTTCCCACATCCAAAGTCCACGGTCGCAACACCGATACTCTTGACTTAATGCCGCAGACTATATCTGCAACAGTTCAGAGATACCTACCTTACAACAAGGCTGCGTTTTTGATTCAACAAAAAACTGCTGGACCACTGCAGCAGACAACCAGGTCCATTTAACAGTCTAGTTGCCCTCTCAAGTTTGAGAGCTAGATTGTGACCTACCCTTTCTTTGACTTACCGGTCTTTTGCCTGTCGATATCGGTGACGATCGAGGTATCCGCATCTAATTAGGCTTGTAGTAATCTGTAGCCTTCACGACTTTTGCGGTGTAGAAAGATTGTTACAAAGACCGAGTCTTGATCCGTCTTTGGGTTTCTATAACAATTTGTTCGTGGGCTACCTCGTCTCCACCAAGAGGGCGTCACGAGTAGGAAGCCACACCACCAACCTCTATAATCAGGTGATCGGTACGATTCTTCCGCTTGTCTCATAGGTCTTGTGGCCATCTGTCGCTGTTTTCTTGCGTTAACTGTTTGATACTTCTAGAGTGGGGAGTCAGTGCAGGAGTGTAGACATAGTTGAGGGCGGGCATCCAATTAGCAGATTCTTGGCCACAGAGCAATTCACTTGATCCGTCAGTCAGGCCTCCACTATTGTGTGGTCCCAACCCTGTGGACCAGGCAATGTAGTGTCTTGGTAGTATTTGCAACTATTCGCAAATTTGCAAATTTGCCACCACGTTTTCCATGGTGATCCCTCCAACCCTTAAGGTTGCCGACCATTTCATCATCTTGCTTCTTCGATCGAAGCTTTTTATTCCTGCATGGGCAAAGATGTCCAGCTCCGGGATTGTTTTTTTTTCTCCTTTGAACCTTTGAACTGCACTGTATTGTAGTTTGATGCTGCGAACATCAACCCACTGGGGCATTTATTGATTGGAACAATCATATAGTTCCTCTCACGTATTCCTTTTGAGATTGTCGAATAATCCCCTTCGTCATCGTTGGTCTCTCGTCTTGTTATATACTCACCTAAATTCTTGGTTTTATTGTTCAGTGCACCTGAACTCCCGACATATTTTTACCACGCCCAGAATTTGCAAGTCATTAGACTTGATTCTAGCGTTGAGTAATTATAATTAATTAGCACCAACGCCTTGTTCTTTGTCAAAATATCATCTGTCCACCAAAGGTCCTCGGCTTTGGGAATATTCACGCATTTGCTGCTGTATATTCGACTCCCACCTCAGTATTTTCTGCTCTGTACACTCAACAGACATCTTTATCTCCTTGACCCACTCACTATCATCTTGTGTGTATAGACAACTTCCTGGATAGTCGAAGGCTTGACTCAGCAAAAGTCACTGGACTATTCATATCGCTTCCTCTTGCTACCCGAGTTTGCAGAAACTTTGTTGGTAGTTGGAAGCAATCACTGTCTGTATATCCGATCCCGCTTTGTGTGGACAGTCCCGTTCACTGACGGAGTCCAAGTCTTGTCCAAGTGTTTGGCCTCCGTAAGACAGCAATCGAGTTAATTCTCTCTATCTCGCCCAATACTTCACTTACACCCTTGATCTCACCGGAGTCCGTCAGCTGCTCATTTCGCCTGTTGTCTCCGTAGTGCTTGTTATATTACTAAGCAACTGTATCTTTTTTTTTTTCCTTTTTCGCTGTTGTTAACTGTCCATTGGATCAACTGAGTCATTATACACCATACACCAACAATTAAACCCTGGAGAGTGCAGTATCTCACTTGAGTACACTACTGTGTCATCATATATCCACACACAACTGCTCGCTTTGCATACCTGTCTTTGTTCTGTCAGGTTCCAGCTGCCGGGTCATTCTACACCGAGCCTTCGCTTCTCTGTCGGCACTTTTCAACACTGTCGACCAGGACCACAAGCATTGAGTCTGCTTTCTAAACACTGTTGGTACTTGAGTCTGGCAGGGCCTCTGTCATAGTACGAGATCCTACCTCTGTACCAGATCGATCCCTTGACCAGCATTGAACAACCCGACAACGAGCCCGCCCTATCTGTGGTTGTGGGGGTAAATGATACTGGGTCTCTGGCGTTGGCTTGTATCCTGGTATCTGTCATACTTGCAAGGCCCCTTCTATCATTCTCATCATCGCCATTGTCGTCGTTGAGATTAGGTTGCACTTACATTGATACAGTCACGGTGTATTTACCACCGGGATCACTCGCAGCGCTTGACGCACAATCGTTGTTGTCCATTTCGTCGACCCCAACTAGCCTAAACAGCAGCTACTGCGGGCCTGGGTGTTGCACGGGTCCTCACTAGCCGGCGAGATAGCTTCATTTGGACTGGGTCTTTTCTGCGCTTGCGTGTATTCCAGAATTCTGCCACCTTTGTCTGGTTTTGATTCTAGATTCAGCCCAAGTCTCCTTGGATATTTTACTTACTAGTCGTTGGGTACCAGGTCGATTTCTGGAACTCTGGAGCTTGTTGTTTTTCACCTTTGCGCTTCCAGTTGTCATCATCTTGTTTCTGACGTTGGTTGTTGGTCCAAGGACTTTTACTTTTGGTCCATCCCCTGTACTGATCGCCGATATTTCCCAGTCAGGCCGATAGCCTCGTGCATCGTTGCTCCGTTATTCACGTCGGCTCTATCGTGGCTTGTCACTTGATTACTGCCCGATTTGGCGTTACTGTTGGACTTGATTTTCGTCTACTAGACACCGTTACTGAGGGTTATCCTGCCCTATCATAGAAGACTCGACATTACCGTCGGCCGTTTCGGCTAGCTAGTCTTGCACAGATTTTGAGGAGGAAAAATCCAGTTAAGACTCTAGAACCATCCTATGTGCCAGGCCCTGCTTTTCAAATCTGGGTTCTTAGTCTTTTTTTTTTCGGCTCTCACGCAGTTCAACAGTGCATTGGTTCCACCATTGTCTTCGTCGTAGTCTACTACCTCTCAGATTTATCAAGTTTCTCGTGACCTAGGATCAAGCATCATTACTCCGACCCTAGTATCTGGATCTTGAGGCACTTGAAGGGTACAAAGCCCAAATAAACGCCTGCATAGCACGGGCTTATTTTTGTACCTTTGACCGTGCATTCTTATTTCTGACGTCAGCCGTCTGAACATTCTGAGTTTCTCGGTACGTATCTCCGCCCAACTTTTCATCTTTTGAATAGTGAATACCTCCTCAGACGACTGAGTTGAGACTGATGAAACCACTTGGTCTAGATATCACCATCGTGGTTTCTGAAAACTAAGTCTGTCTTTTTCACTCAAAGCCTTGTGTTGAGAACGATTGGCTTGCCGCTGTATATTTTGTTTTTTTGTCTTTTTTTTTACAGGTTGCAGCTTTCTGATCTTTTTCCCCTTCTTTTTTTTTTCTGGATTGAGTCTGAAGGTGTCTTGCTTGCTTGTCGACAACGATTCCCCCACATTCAGCCAGTCCAGTCTTTCTCTGGATTTCAAGCTTCCCGTCCGGATTTTCCCCTCCTTTTTGTACCTCCGGCCTCTGCACCTCCTACCATTTTCTTCTGGTTTGTTTCCTGGAGTGTGCGCCTCTATCGGCCTCTGAGGCACATTTTAAACTCGTTGCCCAAAAAGCATAATTATACTAGGGCTCGTTAGCTGGGATTTATTGGTCTGCGAGACCTGCAAAACCCGGATCATTTCGCTCAAAAATAAATAGCCTCTCGAAATCTCAACGTGGCATATCTTTGGGATTTGATATATCACAATCTTCGAAAATAACCAGCCTCAACAGTTTCTGTGTGGATTGGCACAGTTTCTCGTGGCTGTTGAGTTGTCATATTCGCTGGCGTTTCTCTTGCAGTCTTAAGCCAGGACGTCTAGCACAGAGGTCTTTGCGAGGTTGTGTCCGGCCTATTTGGATGTGAATCAGCGAGAACAAAGTTTTGGGGGTTTTACCACTACTTTTTTTTTCAGCCCGTCTGCATCCTTCCAAGACCTTGCTTGGCTCTTACATCCCTTAGAATCACGGCCAGGAGTGTTGCTGTGGTCCAGTCTATCCTCAAAATTTCGTGGACTGTTTTTGTTTTCCTGTCTTGGCCAGCTCTATACTGGTCAACAGAAGGCCTTTTTGCCGGTGGAAACCCCCTCCTTTCTCGTGCTGGTTTTATTATTCAAGCGGAGTATTGCTGTTTCTTGTGTCAAAATTAGTTCTGCTTAGAGGCAGGGTTTTCCACCATACTAGCTTCATAATTGGCTTCAGGCCCACTAGACACAGCGAGCCAATCGGATTGCATTAATCCAGGTTTGGCCAACTAGACTGATATCGCCCAAAACGGATGCCAAAATGGATGCACCATCTGACACAGTTCCCCAGTCGGCGTCGTCGACATCACCACAAAACCCTACTGATGCCCAACCCCAACGGTCCTCGAGTAGGCCTGCAGTCGCGGCGCGGGCTTTAGCTCCGCGACCTTCTGATGACGGGTATGGCTCTAGCATGGCACATGCCGGTGCTGCCGGCACTCCTGCTTCTAGCAAGAAACGGCCCCCCCAGACGGCTCGTGGAGTCGCCACCATGACACCTGAACGTTTGGCCCGTAAGCGTGCAAATGACAGAGAAGCACAGCGGGCAGTGCGTGAGCGGACCAAAGCCCAGATCCGTGGTCTACAAGACGAAGTGCTTGTTCTGAAAGGTGATCAGGCTCAATTGCACCAAGTGTTGCAAGAGAACAGCGCTCTGCAGGCTGAAAATGAGGCAATCAAGCAGGCGATGGCTCAGTTGGTTAAGCGCCTCGATTCGCAGAGCCTTGTCGGGCCTGGGCAATCACAGCACCATCAACATGAGCATCACCACCAGCACCAACATCACCACCATCATCACCATCAGCGCAGCCAATTCCAAGATTCGCGCCAAAAGGCCCAGCTGCTGCAGCGGCCTCCGTCCCAGCAGCAGGGCAATCCCTCGGCTGGCATGATGTCTGCGTCTGGTCATTCCCCTTCTGCTGGTTCCGTACCATCTCCAGGGTCGCCGTCACAGGTAATGGGCCATTCCGCTGCGCATCACGGAAGCAGTAGTCCTATCGCTTCTGTGTCACCACTTCAGACGGGGACGAGCAGTAGTAGTCGTGGGGCGAGAAACCCAAGCCCCGGATACAATAACCCCAACATTGGCCTGGTGCTTCCTGGGATCCATGAACTTACCCGCGGTTCCTATGCAGCCAGCATGAGCAAATCATCGCCCTCAACATCATATCCCGGTGGACAAGTGTCTGGTGGTGGCATGTCTGCGGAGTATGAAAGGGCTTTGTTGCGTCAACGAGACCAAATGGCGCAGGACATGAGCCCGTCGACTTCAGCGCACGAAAAAGTTAATCTGCATTTTGTGACTAGCGGGCTCGATACCGAATCCTTCCCGCGTGCATTCGGCGAGCAATCATCGACCCCAATGCATCAATCACGGGTAAATTTGCCGCTACATGCATCCGCCGCTGAAGGTGATGGTGCTGGTGGATACGGGCCTAGCCATCAGTCTCAGACACACCAGCATCAGAATCTTGGATCTCTTCACCCGGAGTATCCGCCTCATCGAGACACAGAGCCGCGCACTACGTCTCCTCGTGCCTTTGCCAGCTCTTCTCGCATTGCCTTGAGCGACCTTACCCATGTTTATCCGCCTCTCAGTGCTTTTGCCACACCTAGTCCCCCCATGCTCCATGCCCTAAGCAGTATAAATGCTACGTCTCTTAGCGCTGCCCTTGTGGGTAGCAGCAGCTCAGGTTCCGATAGCAATGACAACAAGACGGAGTTAAGCCTTTTGAAGAATAAGGGCAAGTCTCCATCAAGCAGTGCCAGCCTGGTTGAAACGGACATTATTGCCTCAACTGAGCAGGAAGAGCCTTTCCTCAAACCTGAAGGCCAAGGGATTTCATCTGGCTCTTCGCGTGATGCTGGTATCTCCAACAGCAATAGCTCGGCTGAAGACGTCCGCATGCGCGATGCAGGAAGCAGTAGCGATGGGAATAGTTCGTGCGGTACTGGTATCACCGGGAAGAAAGGAGTGGGGTCGGGTAAAGCCAAGACACTGGCAGGCGAGGGCAATTTGGCCAGCAACATGATTGGATCTCATCACGGCAACAACGGATCTCATCACGGCAACAACACTACTGTTCTACCAACACCATCTTCGTCCAATGCATCTTCGCGAGCGCCGTCTTCTCGTCTTGGCCACGGGCACTCGACCCATAGCCATGCTTCTTCGAGCCACTCTCGCAGCCGCAGTTTCAGCAGTACGCGGACGTATCATGGTCTAGGCCACAGTCACACATTAAGCCATGGCCATACGCCCAATGTCCATCATACCGTATTGCCGCCGATCAAGTTGAACATTGCCCATGTCCCGGCCACTTGCGTCATTGACGAACTGCTTCTCAACCTCTTGGCTTCGCAGTCAGACCCGTGCCGTGCGATTCAACCAGAAATTGCTACTTTGCTTGCCCCGGTCGCCGGGTCATATGAATCGCTTCGTAGCCGACTTGACCCAGTATCTGCCGTGTTGTCGGACATTATTTCGTCGTTTGAGTCGTTCCAACAACTACCGGAACGGGTAGCGGTTATGTACTCGTCGTTCATGTTGATGAAGTATCTGGTCAACTCCACCACTACAAATTATGAGCGGGTGCCGACTTTCCTGCTACCCCTCCAGGAGCAACTGCAGACGCCGCATGCGGCCTGGATTGACATTTTCCCGTTCCCGCATGCGCGGCTCCGGCTGATCAACGATGAAGCGACCAACAATGGCAACCCAATCGTGTCTCCGGCCTCCATGGAACGATTTTTTTCGACTTACCTTGCGTGCTTCAGCATCAACTGGCCGTACGAAGATACGGATGTGTTACTGTTGACGCCGGGCAATGAGCTGATTATCAATCCAGTGTTTGACCGGCATGTAAGACGGTTAGAGAATTGGACTCTAGCTCCGAAGTTTCTCGAAGCATATCCCGACTTTGCGCACCTCGTCAATATCAGGGAGCGAAGTACCTAACAAGATGGTAGTGACGATTGAGTCGGGATGTGTGGAAGCGAAATGGAAGGAGCGATGAAAACGGGGTGATTGATGGATTGCCCTCTCTTGTCACCGGGATTGGGTGATGGCGATGTAGGTTGGAGTGTTGGATTATTTGTCTTTTTTTTCGTCGAGGGCCTCCTTGTAGTCAGGTGAATTTTCGCTTTGCTGCTCGGCTGGATCGATTGTGTGTGCGGTCTAACTATTCCAACCGTGAATGCGAAAAGAATAAGGAAGAAGGACACTTGATGGACGACTCTTCGTATGGTCCGTCTTGGTGTACGCTGTATAACCTTGGAGTTAGTTGATGCCTTGGCTACTCTTTTTTGGTTTTTTTTTTTTTTTATCTCTTTCTTGTGATCTTTGGGAGTGAGATTTTTTTTGCTTTGATTCCTTGGTTATCGTCAATCTTGGCTTATTTGTTGAAGCGTTCTTATCCAGCATAAAAGTCTTTTTCTTTTTTTCTCTTTGTACATTTTTGTTTCATCCCTAGTTTTGTTACTCTTCTTGACATTCTTTGATACTCCTTGATCTTCGACATCTTCTTTTCTTTCCGGCCTTTTTGAGCCCTTTTCACTTTTTACTTTTTTAATTTTTTTTTCTTCTCTCCTTCTCATGTCTAACCCACCCAGATTTGTTACAGGCGTGTATATTTTGGACGATGCAGCAGTTGCAATTTCTTTGGGCTCATTACGATTTCATGTTGATGATGTTACTTGTTTGTTTGAATTCCCCAAAAAAAAGAAACTTACTCATGTTATTATGATTTTTTTTTTCTTTTTCTCACAAATTTTTGTTCACATTCTTTTGCTAGATGTGATTATGTGTTTTGATAGCGAAATATGTTTTTTGTGATACTGATGCACGGCATTTTGTGGGCGGGGATTACTGCGGGGGAATGGTGAAAATGAGGGCGAGAATGCCATCATGATATGGGATCCTTGGTGGTTTGCTGATTGTTGGTGCTGGTGCCTGCGAGGGATTAGAGAAAAGCAAAAGGCGGACAAAAAAAAAGAAAAGAGTTCATGTGTACTGTTGTTGTACTGTGCTGGGTGGGATTGGGGAGAATTGAGAGGGGGGGGTAAACCCGATTGGACTGGGTGGAGGTGGATTTGATTGGGTGCATCGATACAACTGGTGGCGATACAACTGGTGGCCGTGTGGGTCGATCGACGGTGATGGTGGTAGTGAGTGGCGTTGGTGGTCGGTGGTCGGTGGTCAGTAGTCAGTAGTCAGTAGTCAGTGGTCGGTGACGTAGGTAGTTGTTTTACAAATTATATAAAGGGTGAGTGATGAAAAAAGAGAAAATGGGAATCGAGGTGAATAAAGTGTGATGGTGGACGGATATGGTTTTATATGGTTGGCAGGATTTTTGGATATTTACTGGAGAGTTCACCAATGTTGTAGTTGTATAGTCAATGTATAGAGACACGCGTGTATATACAAAGATGGATTCCGGATTTTGTGTGCACGAGGACAATAGTGGAAACTTGACACAGAACACTTGGCGTGAATGGAGCTAAGCATTTGGTTTTGCAAACCCTCTTCCTCCCTTTAGTATCACATTCATATTGCCTGATGCCTTGATACCACATTCTGAACACACAAGCACAATACTGGAAATCCTAAAAGGGAAAAATCAGGCGACTGCCTTCGATGCTTACACGGGGAGTTTGTATTTATAAATGAGTTCATATAAATAAATAGGACCCCCGGAATTGAAGCGGTGGAGAAGAAGGGAGGGAAAAGATGAGGAAGGGTTGTCTTCTAACAGTGGATGCCTGATGTTCTAATGCTGAGAATTGGCCGACACCGGTGGTTTATGGATGAGGGAAAAGGACAAGCAAGCAAGCAAACAAGGACAGCAGAGGGCGAAATGGGAGGGATGGAGGCAAGGCAAGTTTGTCGACAAGATTTACATGCTCATGTGTTTATCATGTGTTTACGTTGGGTGGGGGACACAGGTGCGCGGTTATGTCCGTGGTTTGCTGGCAATTTAACCAGATTGAGAAAGTCACCGGGCGGGGGAAGCAAGGTTTGGGGTAATATAGATGAATGGACAAGAAACAGAAAAGGCGTCATAGCCTACCGAGCCTCGAGGGAAAAGGTATTTTGTAAAGGTGGTACTTGTTTCTTTGTACTAATGTTTAGGTTTGTTCTGTTTTGGAGAGAGGACAGTGATGATTGTTACTCAATTTTTCGGTTCGGGGGGAGGGGGGTCTACGGAGAGATTGCTGTCAATCGTTCTACACTCTTGTTTTGAATTTTTCAGATTCCGTTTTTCTTCCATATTTGCTGTTGTTCTACATTTTTGATCATATACCCGTTTCTCAACCCACGATTGTTGATATCAAACCCGCCAACTCTCACTGAAACCCTCCCAAAATTTGCCTTAGAAAAAATGACGAAATCATGACATCGTGTCGCATCTACATACCCAGGACAACAAAAAAAAAGTAACAAAGGTTCATAAGGCTGAAGAAGCGCCTACAGGTTCCGGAACAAAAAAAAAATAGTTACTCCACAGGCTTCTCACTGAAAGTAGAACTTTGGCTCACTGAGCCAATTCATACTTTTCAAGTGGTATGATGAAAGTTTGCAGAATTTCAAGTTAGTTTTGTGATTCTAAGATTATAGTAAGGAATTAGTAAGATTTTGTGAATTTTGCCACCGTTTGGGGGGAGGGGGCGTTGTAAGGGGATTTACTCTTGGTGATGCTATGATGATGGTGTGCAGGAGTCTTAGAGTTGAGAGCCCAAAATATTAATTAGAGACACAAGAAACAGCCTTTAGAAAAGAAAAAAAAAAAAAAAAAAAAGAAAATAGTACACTGATTCTTCTTTTTTAAATCGTGAAAAGTGGTTATAAATTCTATGCATGAAGATTCTTTTCTCTTTTTTTCCTTTTTTTATCTTTTGGTCTTCTACAGCACATACTAAATCCCTTTCCCACATCATACCCCACTCCACTCGCCACCAACACCAAACATCGTCACTTATTATGCCCATTTTCATCCTCACCACACCAACTCCCTCCAGAACCCTAACAACCCATCCACACCCCCTCACAACCTTTGCATCACTGCTTCCCCATTCAAACCGACACTCTTCGCGCATCCAAACATTCGTTTACCCCACTCTCCTCACTAATGCTCCTTCCGAACAAAAATTTCAGAAGAAAACCCTAGGGGATTTTGTGGGTCTGGGAACGACAGTTCACTAAGATGACAAAAAAAAAAGAAATAGATAGCAAAAACGAATTGTCTAGCAGCCAGTTACTTAGGATTTAGTGACACAAGGATGTTTGTGTTACGCAATGCTACACAAAGTATGAGACCTTGGTTGAAAACACAAGATAAACCCAACAACACGATCATCACAAACACCAAATCAAGTCAAGACAACATTTAGATTCCGTATAATTTGACCATTATATTGTCACTATGACAAAAAAACCCTACGACATCGGAATCCCACCCGACCGCTGCCGATACCACGCCTCCTCATACGCCTTATCCCCCCTCTCCAACCACGCCTCCTCCTCCTGATCAATCCTCGAAAACTTATACACGCTACTCCCCACCCCCATAAACAAACTCGGCATCCGACTCCCATCCCCCACATCCGCAAACTGCATACACAAAATCGGCGCCTCCCCCCCATTAACATGATCGATAATCGGCGACGCAATCCGCCGGCCCGTCTTGAGCGAATGAAGCGCAGCGCCACCCCGGTCATCCGCCGTGCATACAAGGCCGAGTTCTGTCGAGACGGCGAACCCAAGGCCATAACGGGCCTTGTTCTGGTACCCGGAAAATTCAAAAACGGGAGTCGCTGACGCCACCTGGATCCTCTTTGCGCCACTCGTCAGGGCATCGGGGCCCGGTGGTGACCAGGGTTCCTGCGGTCGTTCGCGGGTATTCCGGAGGTCGTAGATGCACATTCGGTCCTTGAGGCCAGAGATGACAATTTTGTTTTGATCCAGTACCTCCAGGTTTACCACCCCCGATCCATGCTTGAACATGGTCACGGTATCCTGCACCCTCGCATCGATAATCCACACGCCGCCCACCACGCCGCCGCCTCCAGCAATCGTCACACTCGGCGATTCGGCTAGAAAATCATGCGCAAAGATGTCCCTTGGCTCCTGCGGCTCCGAGGATTTCCGGAACCGCGAGGGCCGCGGGCTTGCGTAGGTGACGACGGTGCCGCAAGCACGGAGTTGCACGAGGCCGCAGGTCCCGCCTATGGAGATGATCATGTCGGAGTTGGCGGGGGCAAGACGAAGCGAGTAGGTGGACCAGAGGTCACGATGGGGGGTGGAGGGGTTGATGGAGCTGAAGGCTTCGAGCATGGTGAAGTTGTCCACTGGGGTGGGGTGTGTCAGTGTGGGTAACGGAAAAAAAATGGATGATAAGTAAGAAGTACTCACTGGCGGGAATGGTCAATCGGGGTTCGTAGGGGACAGTCTGGATTTCGTTGGAGGGGAGTTCTCCGATGACGATCTTGGGGTATTTTGAGGGCATGGAGGATGTCATAAACATGCGTGTTCGCGTGTGGTCAACAGTGAGGGCATTGACCTGGTCGAAAAAGCTCAACTCCTGTATCAACGGGATCCCCGATATATGCGGGTTATCTTCCTGCTTCCACGTCGGCACTAATCGACCACTGCGATGTGGCATATAAGTCAACGTCAAGAAGTTTCTCTGTGCTATCATTGTTTGTCAGTCAGTCAACACTACTCTGCACACACACACACCTCGAGGTATACTCACAACTCAACGCCATCGCCGTCCCCCGCCCTCCGGCATCCCCCACCCACAAATTCGCCACATTCGCCTCCCTCCGTATTCCATACCCTGCCGAAATCCTCTCCGGATCATACGAAGCATTCAATGTCATCCTCAATGGCGCCCTTCCCATCACCCTCAACCCCGCTACCCACTCCTGCGCCCCCGCATCCCTAACCGCCTGTTGCATCTTCCACCGGCCATAGGCGGTCCCGTCTGTCATACCGAGATCGGGGCCGTATTCACGGGCGAGGCGGGCGGTGAGGGGGAGGACGGTGGGGGTCATTAGGGGGGAGCGGACGAGGTGGTGAGCGAGGGCAGCGTGGCGGATTTGGGCGGCGTGGTGGGAGGAGGTGGTGGCTTGGAGGGTGGCGGTGGTGGTGGTGGTGTAGGGATTGTTGGTGGAGGCGGTTTGGGCTTTTTCAATTTTGAAGTAGCGGCGTTTGGCCTCGTCTGGGGGTGTTAGTGGGGGGGGGAGGTAAGGAAGAGGAGGGAGTAGAAGGGGAACTAACCAAAGTAGTATCCGGGGATTTCAGGCCTTGACATTTCGGGGTTATTAATGAGTAAGATCAGTCTCTTGTAGTATTAAGTTTTGGCATTAGAGTTGACGTGATTAAGATTTGGATAATCTGAGATGATGTTGAGTAGTGGCAACAGAGGTTAATATGGCATTAAGCGGTAGTGGATGGCTGAATAACGAGCTGAGAACACCAAATGAGGCACTTGGTGATAACATAGGATTACAAAGTGTATAATTTTAGAATACAAGCTAGCCTTTTGCAAGTGTAAGTGTAAGAGTGGTGTGCACGCCTATGACATCATTGATATCAATAGAGATAGCGGTCGGCTGGGGAAGCCTCAGGATATTTGTTAGGGTTGTGTTGGGGTTTTGTAAATTTTTTCGCAATAAGACAACCGATGAAGACGGGAAAATTGTATGTGAATTTAATCAAATATCAACTTTATCATAGTCTACTGATACAGATGGTACACCGATATCAGACTGCTTGTAAGCATAATAACTTTACTTTTACCTACTGACTGACTACTCCAGGCAGGCCATCATCCATATACATTAATCACGCTCACATTGCAATATCGAGAAAAGAGGAACCATTTATTTTGACTTTTTTTTAACTTTGCGACTTCACTTCTATTAAGGGGGGATACACTAAACAAGGGGTAGACCAGACTAGCAGAAGATGCACCGTTCCCAAGGACAGTAAAAAAGCCCCGCCATGCCGGACACCTCGTTGTGAGAAAAGGCGAAACATCGAGCACGACAGGGGGGTATATGGAAAAGAGGCAACTAGCACAAAATCAATGATGGGTATCAACTACACAACACTGAGATGACCAGCACTAGAGAAGGTTAAAAGGGTCTCGGGGTTTTTTTAGACGAGCCCTGTGAAGGAGTAAACAAGACCTTGAGGTCGGGTTTTGGAGCCAACTTCTGCAACAGTCTATTAAACAACAAAGACATCATTCATTTTTTTACATAGAATTGGGGGAAAAAAAAAAGATGTTGTGGTACACATGGCTTTTACCATATATGTTGTTTAAACAGACTTCTCATGCTGGGTAGACACACGCTGCAGAGAGACAACAAAGTCCTCAAGCGAGCGCTGCTTCTGAGTGCCCTTGATGGACTTGCCGTGCATCAGGTTGTCGAAGCCCACAGAGTCCTGGAGCATGTAGTAGACACCACCCATGACGCAGAAGACACCAAAGGAGAAAATCCAGATACGGACAACGGCGACAATAGAAGTCTGCTCGCCGTGCTCGAACCAACCCCAGATACAGAAGCAGGTAGCCAGAATGTCGACAACCAGGATAGCACCAGACAGCTGCCACGAGGGGATCGACGACCAGAAGGGACCGTTAGCACGGGTGATGAAGATCAGCCAATTCTCAGTCAGCGAGATCTGGAGGAACAGGACCTCATCCATGTTACCAAAGTTCTGGACAATACCACCATCCTCACCCTGAGTGTACATGGTGGTGACGGTGATCCAGGTACCTATGGCCAGGACAACACCGAGCAGGACAGACATACCCCAGAGCTTGGGCAGGTTCCACTTAACGGGCGACATGGAGTAGGGGGCGTTGTCGTAGGCAATGGCTAGGGTGGCGATATCGGCAAAGATGGCAATGAAGACGACTAGCTCAATGTTGAGCGAGCGGTTCATGATGGCAATCCAGAGACCCAGGTAGATCTCGAGGTGGATAGACAGAGCGATACGGTAGACAACGTAGGCGTACATGCGGTGGAAAATCTGACGGGAAGTCTTGAGGGCGTCAATGATGGCACCGAGACCGGGGGCAAGGAAAACAATGTCGGCAGCGGAGCGGGCAGCGTCAGAAGCACCCTCGACGGCAATACCGGTATCGGCCTTCTTCAGCGAGGGGGCGTCGTTGACACCATCACCAGTCATACCAACCAGGTAGCCACGCTGCTGCAAGATCTCAACAACGTTGTACTTGTGCTGGGGGAAGACCTCGGCGAAACCATCGGCAGCCTCAACAAAGTCGTAAATGTCAGAACCGGACATATCACCGCCACCGCCAAGACCAAGGCGCTCAGCGTTGTAGACGTTGGTGCCGAGACCAAGCTGGCGGGAAGTCTCACGGGCAATACCGACGGCGTCACCAGTAAGCATCTTAATAGACAGACCCATGCGCTTAGCCTCGTTGATGGTGCGGGCAGTGTCGTGGCGGGGAGGGTCCATGCAGGGCATGATACCGAGGATCTCCCAAGAGCCACCCTCACGCTTGCGGGCAACACCGAGCGAACGGAAACCACGGGTAGCGAACTCGGCGACCTTGTTCTTGTAGTCCTCCTCGATGTCGCGAGGAATGGGGTGGTCGGCAGAGACGGTGGACAGGACGAAGAGAGGAGCACCCTTGACGCAAGTGATGCGCTCACCCTGAGGAGAGACGACAACAGCGGTAACCTTCTTGGAGACGGGGTCGAAGGGGAAGAACTGCTCGACAGTGTACTTGGACAGGACAGACTTGGCACGGGGGTAGTAGCGGAGAGACTTGAGGAAAGCCTTGTCAATGGCATCAATACCCTTCTTCTTGCGGGAAGCAGCAAGGCAGGCAGTGAGCATCAGGTCGTCAGCCTCGACACCAGCGACGGTGTATGGCTCAGAAAGCGACAACTTGTTCTTAGTCAGGGTACCAGTCTTGTCGGAGCAGAGAATCTCAACACCAGCCAGAGACTCGATGGCAGACAGCTTCTGGACAATGGCCTTCTTCTTGGCGAGGTAGGCAGCACCAACGGCCATGGTGGTGGTGACGACAGCGGGAAGACCGACGGGGACACCAATGATGGTAATAGCCAGAGTGAAGCGCAGGATTTCAACAATGGGATTGGAGCGGTAGAAGGAGGAAACCCAGGCGACCAGGAGAGTCAGGATAACCAGAACCAACAGAATAGTACCAATACCGTTAAGAACCTCAGTGAAGTGACCCTGGCCACCAGCAGCGCGGTTAACAAGGGCAGCAGCACGACCAACGTAGGTGTTGTCACCAGTGGCGGTAACAACCATGAAGGCCTTACCACGCTTGACAGATGAGGAGGCAAAGGTGTTGTCATTGTGGCGCTTGTCGACGGCAAGAGACTCACCAGTGATGGCAGACTGATCAACCTGAAGGTAGGCACCCTCAGTGACGACACGACCATCAGCGGGGATAATGGTACCCTCTTCAATCTCGAGAATATCACCGGGAACAACCTCGGGGGCCTCAATCTCCTTCAGAGCACCGTCACGAAGGACAACGGCCTTAAGGGCAAGAGTCTTCTTGAGCTCATCGACAATGGAACCGGCCTGGAACTCCTGGACAAATCCGACCAGGGCGTTCAGCATAAGCAGACCGCAAATGACACCGAAATCAACCCCTGTGGCAAAAGTGTTAGTAAATTTCGGAAATTAACCGGGAGGAATTTTTTGTGGGGATTCGCTGTCTGTGAACAGGTTCATTTGAGGGGAAAGTGGGGCATCGCGATCCTTTCCCTAGAAGTCAACATTTTTTTTCCAAGGACAACCCCCGGTAATGCCGAATGTCAGTCGCAATATAAACCTGCTCCACAGAGTCCAGGGACATGCTCCGATGTGGAAGGCGGGCCTACAATTAGGATCCTGACAAGTTGCATCCGGAAGGCCTAAAGAAAAAAAAGACTCAGGGGAGAAGGAACGCATGATTCACCACCAAAAATCCAAATGGGCCAAATTCATCATAAGCGAAACTGGGCCTAATAGTGGCGACAAAATATAACTTACAGTCCTGAAGACCGGCGCTGTGGATATTGTTAGCATAGGATCTTAAAAGAAAATTTGTATGATCTGCTTTATCGGCCGGTTATGGAAAACAAATGTCAGGATTCCGGAAGAGCCCTCCTCCTCCACTTTTCGCTAGCATGGAAGCTATACTGGCCAATCATGTTACGATCGGTGAGACTCAGCAGAAATGCCAACCCTGTTTCTTTCCGAGGTAGCTTCTTGATAAAACGAAAAAAAAAAAATTTCTCGTCCATATCAGGTAATTACCATTGCGCTAGCGATCGACTCTAGGTCGCGCTTAGACCAAACGTCAAATCGACAAGCACATCCGGTGAGCAGTCGATATATTGTGAGAAAAATTAAAAAAAAAAAAAACTTACGCAAGAATGGCAGCAGCCTCCATGACAAACTGAATGGGACCAATGAAAAAACCGAAGAACTTGAGAATCTGGTTCTCCTTTTCCTCCTTCATCTGGTTAAGACCCCACTTCTTCTTCCGCTGGGCAACCTCCTCAGAAGTCAAACCAGTCAGAGTCGAAGTCTGGAGCTGGTCATCGGGAACGACGCGACCGCCCAGGCCGTGCTCATCCTCCTCCTCTTCGTCATCTTGGTGGCCGTCTTGGGACTCGAGCTCCTCGATGAGGGCGTCCATGTCCTCATCCTGCTCGTCTTCTTCAGCGCCCTTGGCAGGGATGGCGACAGGAGGTTTCTCCTCGTACTGCGGTTGGCCCGCAGCAGTAGTTTCGGCCATGGTTGTTTGTGTGGGGAATTATTAAAGGGAATTAATTTGTAAAAAAAAAAAATTAAACCGACAGGCAAGTCGTAAAATTATTAAATAGAAGCGCTGTTTGTTTGGTTAGTTTGTGATGAACAAATAAAACATGAAAAAAAAAAAAAAAACGATAGAAATATTGTGATGTGTGGGGAACGTGTAAGTGGGCAGATGAGATCAAATCAAGCGAAGGAACATCACCCCGTAGAAAATTGTCAACGGCCCTGTCTTATGCAAGACGGAAAGACAAGAAAGCACACTTGGATCTAACAGTCGGTAATCAGGTGGACGGCAGGAAGACGCTTTATGTAAAGCGAGATCTGCATCATCCTCAAGATTACAGACGGAAGCGAGGCCAGTTTGTAAATTCTTCGCAAATAACTTTAAGGGCCGAAATGTTGACAGGAATGTGGATCAATGGTTATGAAGTCCAGGCTCGGGGAATCTCGCAAAAGAGGGATCAAAACGAAGGCCGTCTTTAAATATCACGGCAAGGATGTAGGCCGAGTAGTGGACATCAAAGGCATGCCAACGCTTGCTCCCAAGGGATAATATTGATCAATGTTGTTTGTGTATGTGTATATGTATGAAGTAGCAGAATGACGATGAAATAATCAATATAGTAATTGGATATGTCGTAGGCGAAGAAAAAGGGCAAAGGAGAAAGGAAAGGGGAAAAGGGACAGGAATCTCATATCATAGCCAAAGTAAACAAATAAAGAAAGAATAAAAGCAATGGCAATGACATAAGATGAAGGATAGTACTCACTCACACCACCGCACAGAAGTGAAGGCCGAAGGGAGCGGGACAGCAGAGTCTTGAAATCGTACCTTCCGTGGGTGAAGAAGAAAAGTAAAAAGAGAAGAGAGGTAAAGACGGGGCACCGGTGGCTCTTTTATGTTCTTTCCTTGTTGCTGCTTGCGGGTTTCGAGGCTAGCCGTATGCATGTGTGTTGGCCCTTTTTTGCCTCTGTTCAGAATTTTGGCCCTCATCCCTCTTCCTCTCAGTCCTGCTAACCGTATGCGTGTACGTATGTATGTAAGTATGTATGTATGTATGTATGTATGTATGTATGTGTATCTGACTGTTCTTCTTAGAGATACAAATCCCGCCGTTGCTGAGGGTCAAAGTCCCGCCCAACACTCTACTTTTTCGGGCTTGTCTTCTCACGCTATTCCCTGGTTTATTTCCACCACGCCCTCCTCTTCCTGTTCCTTCTCCTCCTCCAAGACATTGGGACAGGGGCCCGGTCCGGGGGGAGGGTGTGGGTGGTGGGTGATTGGGGTAGGGTGGGGTGGGGTGTACATACACAAAGACACTTGGACTTGGGCCAGGTTTCTATACTACGTATTTACAAGAATATATCATAATAAATATATCGTTCTGGATATTGTGATGGTGATTGCTTTTTGGGGATTGCAATGATGCTATGGGATTTTCCCTTCTTCAGATCTTGCCGTCTGTTCTGCTCAATATATTATCCATAGATTTGCTTTGCTGCTGGTGAGCAGTGTTCCCCGGTATAGAGGACTACACAGAGTGTCTTGTTGAATGTACTCAACACCTGAGCAGTATTTGATGATGTCACCACTCACTATTTTTGCACCAATTTTCATCGTTAATTTCAGCGGATAACAAGCCCTGTATTAGTGTTATCATTTCTTCGGGTCTTCCGCTACCAGCCAAAAATTCACTATATATCAAAAAATTAAACCGTGACCTGTGGCGGGACATTTACGTCTCTGGAAACGGAAATAGTGGTATGAATTTTTATTTTTCTTAGTGGATTAGGCGTTGTTAGTGGCTGTTTATCTGCGGCTTGGCTGATTGAATACCAGTGCTGATTGGTTTTATTTATTTATTTTTCTAGGTGCTCTATCTGGTACCTTTTTTGCTAGCGGCTGCATGCTGGTAGACATGTGAATACAGGGCTCGGAGCCGCTAACTTTCGGTCTTGTCCATGAAGCCACTCTGGTCAATTTTTTTTTTTTTTTTTTTTTTTTCTTGTAGGTGCTTTCAACTTGGGGGGAAATTGGAAATTTCTTAGTCTGGACAACACTGAAACTCGATTAGGTAGATCATTAAGATACGTTAGCCTTAAAATGAGTCTTGACTTAGGTTCTTCTGGTTAACCATACTGAAGTATCCTGATTTTCTATCAAGTCATTGGTTAATACTCGACAGCCAGACATTAGCCGGTGGTTTGCTTGCGTTAAACATCATGTTGAGGATGTCATCATTTTGCTTGATCTGTGCCACTAACCCTACTGATGATCCGGAGCTAATGCAAGCATAATAATCATTACCCTGCTCCTTAAGAGATATCAACATTTGACATCCAACCGACCGTTATCATGGTGATACCAGAACAGAAATCGATGAAATTCTCATAATAAATATGCATATTTACAAATCATTTTACTCACAAGACATACACATAACACCCCACTCAACTCACTATCCTGTAACAGCCCGTATACCTGTCATCCCATCTCCGCTCGTAGCTGCCGGCCAACAACCTTTCCTTATGATCCCCATTAATATTTGTCTACATACTCACCGCGATCCGGGTCTGCTTTGGTAACATTTGTTCATGCGACTGCAGACCAAGCGGTAAAGCCTTATCGCTTTCCCGAAGCAGCATATGCTTTCAAAGCTAACGCATCCCACGTAAGCAAAGGCCAGGAGAAAGTTTTGAGAAGGGATTTTGTTAGAGACAGATATATAGTATATATGATTCGCGATTTGATAAAAATTTGTACGTAGATACGAGATTTGATGAAGCCGGTGTTGGCTCGGGATTTCGTATATTAGTCTATCAGGCCTATCGGAGGGAGGGGGGGGGGGTTAATATGTCTAGTTAGCGGCTGGTCTTCCCACAAATCTCACATCAGCGCTCTTGGGAAAAGGCCGATGCAGCGATCACCGAATGTGTAAAGTGGACCATATACAATGGTTATGCAGACACTGTATGATGAAACATGTTGATATGGTCAATAGCCCGCCGTCGTTCCATGCAAATGACAAGGCAAGGCTGAAAGTTGTTGTTGGTCTTTATCTGCATCCACATGATGGCAATTAGGGAGATAAGCGTAAATAGTAACAGGCCAGAGTTTCAGCCAGTACCGATCAACCCCCCATCACAATCGGCCCTGTTCTTTTGCCCCCCACTATCCGGCTATGTGCGTATTTAGTAGACTATAACCAGCCATGGCTTTCTGATCGCAGTCTTCAATATGCCCTCGTGATTCTCAGCCAGGTTCAGCCAGAAATCAGGCCAAACCCTAGTCTGTAGCCTTGTCTTCTCATGAACTACATCTTTCTTTTCTACCCTTGGACAAGACAAGAAGACAGCATTAATAATAACAAGAAAGACGGGAGTTGTTGTCTACATAGGTTGTCGATAAGGAAACTCTGATGTCTGTCTGCCGTCAAGTGTATGGGGATAAAAGTGAAAGTGAAAGTGAAGGAAATATCGGAGTCATATTAACGAACAACAAGGTCAATCATAGACGGAGATAGCATATACATATCAAAATCTAACCTATCATTTTTTTTTTCTTTGACATTCAGTCTCAAGACAGGAGGTCAAGGCTTTCAACCTGTGGCAACTTCATTTGCAATCAGCAGCAGCCAGGATTTGAGAACTCTCCAGTGGGTTCTCTCTCTCTCCTGGCTATTTTTTCTGCTGATTGCTTTGTCCGGTGGTTTATTGGTCTGTTGGTCTGTTGGCCTGGGCGGAGTGAGTGGAGTGGGTATTTGCCGGAGATGGCAATTTCCAGAACATGGAGCATGGGGTTTGTTTTTTTTTTTCCTTCGCCTTTACAGTCGGCGTCGGGCTTATCTGTTTTTTTTTTTTTGTCTGTTGGCGTGGACGACAGGGCGTACCAAAGCTTCTGATTACCAGGAAGTAACTGATTGACATTTGACCATCTACGTATGTACATATACATATTTGTCACGACGTGAATTTTCATGTACTCTAATAAGAGCAAATGCCATCTATCTCATGTCATGAAAAAAAAAAAAAAAAAAGACTTGGCCCCTGACTGAATATAACGTCGCTTGCAGCAGCGTTGGTGGTACTTGGTGCCGCCGAGTGTCTATTTCCAATGTCAATATTGGACTTGCGGACTTGTTGACAAGCCAGCAACATGACTAAATATACGGTATATATTTTTTTTCGACTGCATTTTTCTCTTTATTGCTTTTCCTATGGGTATATTCCGGGTTGGTGAATTCAAACTCAATCTTTTGGTTATCGTGAACTGAGGGAAGGGTCTGAAGGTAATGTGGCCACCGTCATTGGATTCTTCTTTTTATGGTTTCTGATTCCGGGTCTTCCAGAAAATAAAATAAAAAATTCAGCTAAAGACGCTGTACCCGCATGGTGATTCTGGCCGATACTTGACTGTGTATTCAAGCCCGCCTTGTGTTTGGAATTCCTACCAAGTCCGTTTTAATTCCGCATCGCCCTGTCTCCTTTTTCAGTTTTCTCTTCTCTTAATGAGGATAAGTAAATATTTACATCTGAAGTTGGACGAAGATGATGTATTCACTTGACTTGGACATAAAGATGCGTGCGGGTTGGTCATTGGATATGGTGGACGGCTGTTTGTACAGTGTTTATTTATCCGTCTTACGTTCCAAAAGTTTAGAAAATGTACTGAGTTATTTACCATGTTAAAGACTCTTGTCTACATTCTAGTATAGATCTATGAAAAGTTTATATGTAACTTCTCATTATCGATTCTTGATCTGACATGTATCGCCGCCAAGATCATTGCCAAAGGTCTTGTTCCACCCAAACACAAGGTTCAACAAAACCTCAAAACTTGCTGCCAATTCAGCACTGTATGCGCCATGGCTACCCACTGTCCTCCCGTCCCCGTTCCCGGGAACATTATCACCACTATGATATTTATATTGATCGACCCGTCAGGTTGCCGCCAAGAAACGGGCCAAGCAAGCCAAGTCGCATTTTATTACTCTAGTTCGGGTCATGATTGGTATATATATATATATATATATATATTTCTTTGTTACCTTTAATGATGCAGTCTCACATTCATCTCCGTATGTTATGTCTTGTCTAGATATCTTGATTGTTACTCCGGAGCCTGAAGATGGCCGACTTGTTTACATGTTTACATGTTTACATGCGGATAGATGTTCTTGTCAATGATAATACCGTCGTCTGACCCAGCTCCCAACCCCTGGTATAAGATTTGCATTTTGTAAACTTCTACAACAGGGGGCTAGATAGATAGATGTCTGGTAACAATAGTAGGGGTTTGATCTATTTATCTCTTGGTCATCTGCTTTCTTTCTTTGATATCAAGTGCCGTTCATCTTTTTCATTTACATAGATACGCGGCTAAAGCACCTGTTCGCCAACATCCCTGGATGGGTAGGTACAATACCATTTTCCGTTTTTCCGTTTTTCCATTTTCCGTTCCGCCAGTACCAAGCCGTAGCCCCGTCAGTTGTCTATCTCTAGTCTTCCTTATCATGCATCTGGCTGTGAAGCAGCATGCCCCCCCCCCCCATATGGATCACTACGGTATGCACTCTGACTTTGGATAGCCGATATCGACAATCGTCCTATATATTTACTAATTGACATATCCTTTGGGCTGCAAATGATAAAAGAATCGGTCGTCATTTATTTATTTATTTATTCATTCATGCTGGCTAAAGGGGTGACGGACATGTTTATTGATCAAGCATGACCGCTAGAACTGAAGGAATATTGGCGAATGTAAAGCTGGGAATTAGCAGTTGACTGTTGAAGCCGTATGGAGCTCACTATGAAGTGAACAATAGGGTTAGTATGTATAGTCGGAATTAAGAATATGCTTACATATGTGATGAATGGAAAGATGCAGACAAAGAAGGTCCCTACGCAGAGCCTCAAGGTAAATACAGATGATGAGACCTTGACCGGGTAGGATGGGATGGGACCTGACTCCAGAGAAGTGCCGAAGCGGCTCTGTCTTCGGCTGCATTTGTATCCCAATGGTCTAGTTGCTTGCTCTTGGCTTTGGTTCCAAATATGCTGATCTACATAGCTAGCCATTTCGGTGGCTCTTTTAAAATCCTTTTGGCTTTTCATCTCTTTTACTGAAAATTGATGCGCTGCAATGCAATGCCACATGGATGAGGACCAGGTGTGATATCAGAGGTTTATAAATCGGCGGATAATCAGATGGAGTTTCACGGGTGGAGTCCCCCTCGCACCTCGTTAACGACAATGAGGTCTAGACTTTTGTTATTTGTCTTTTGTCTTGTACATGGCATTACATGAGCATGAAGCTTTTTTGTCTCCTGGCAATATCCGGCTAATGTCAAGACAAAGCACAGAGGGATAATTAACAGTTATCTGGATCAAACAATGTAGAAAGTTGGCAGAGTGGCCCTTTCGCTGTTGTCTTGTAGGTTCTTTTTCTTTTCACTTTGCCGCAGGTTCGCCGCTTTTTGTCCGAGATATTGGCGTACACCGGCCCTGGCGCGGAAGAGAGAAGGAGAAGAAAAAAAAAAGTCAGAAATTGGTCTTACATATATACTCTTTTGGGAAGAGATCGGTGCGCTTTGATTCCGCTGTACAATTATTCTTGTCAATACGACAACAACAGGACTGACGCCAACGGAAAGCAAGGAAGAGGTGAAGCGAATTCTGAGTTGGGATATTACGCTGGTCTAGAAAGAGAGAGTGAGAGAGAGGATCACTGAGGAAAAAATATGGATGCTCCGGAGCTGATGTTAATATCCGGCCGGCGTTTCTTATTTTCTTTGTTGTTGCTTATCCGATCATATAAACGAACATTTAGAAAGCACCTGGACTGAAGGAACAAAATGTAGATTGAAGAGGTTTGCAGAACAGCTTTAGAGTGGAGATGAATTCTTGCCCCAGGAACGGCCGTGCGAAATTTCCCCTTGCTTGTTCCCATCATTGCGGACAATTAAGAGGCGCTTATTGGCTGGATGTGTAGGTTGATTTATTTATTTATTCTGTGATTCTATAGAAATTGTTTGGTCAAGTAAACCAGAGACTACATATGTTTGGTAGATGAAAAAAATGCATACATTATGAAACTGTGGAGCTAGTTGTGCGTCTTTCATAATATGATATGATAGTATCTCAGGCATTAACTCCGCTGTTGTCAAGAAACAAAAAAAAAAAGCAAGCAGCAGCAGCAGCAGCAACAACAACAACAACAACAACAATAGCCGCAGAAGGACAGATGAGGGAATCTTAGGTTAACATGGGAGCCCGTAACCACAAGTGTGTCATGCCCGCGTGGTGTTAGCCGACATCACGCCTTGCTGACCAGCAAGCTCCCAGCAACTAAATAACTGTCTTGTTATGTATATACAACCGTAATTTTTTTTTTTCTGTGTTTCTCTCTTTATTTATCCAGTGATGTGCAGGACAAAGACAGGGCATGGGGGAGCATTGACCAGGAAGCTCAAAGTGACGTAAGTATTCAAACTTTTGGTTTCGGCTTGTGTACACGGCGCCTGGCCTGGGAGTTGAGAAGTTCTTGGACCATGGTTTGTTTGGGTTGGAAGGGAGACAGGGTATTATGATATACGGGTGGCTGTGGAGATGGATGGAGATGGAGGGGGTGGGCCAGACGATACGATACAGAGGATAAAAATCAGCGAGACTGATATCAAGTGTGTGGTTACGAGTTGGGGAAGATATTTTGAATAACAATACAAAAGATACAGAAAATTCAACAAGACACCCTGCTATAGACAGACCATACGGTGATCACCATTGTGTCTTCAGAATATCCAAAAGAAAGTTTAATATATCTGCATCTACTGCCAGTTGTAACAAAACCACTAGCAGCCTTGCTTTGGTGAGCGATTTTCGTCATCAAGCTTCTAGTTGGCTCTGCGCTTGTTCTTGCCCCGAACCCACTCACTGCAGAATACCCATATTAGCCCTCAAAGCTCCTCACTAATAATCAGTAGTTTTCTTCAATATGTACATACAAATCAAGTCCACGCAACGGCAGCAGATATCCGCACATATCCTGGACCTGTTTCCTTTTTTTTTTTTTGTCACCTTCTATCTTGTCTCTCGACATTCTTCGATCCAGGTCAGTCTGACTGGGTGTGCATATAGCTAAATATCAACAAGGGCCACAAGTGATAACGGGCGTGCATATATCAAAGTGTGACCGGGGAAACATCCAAAGCCAGTGCGAATAGTTTTGCACCGCGCCAGTTGCCAGATTTGGATTCCTTTTCGACATTGCTTTGACAACCCATATTGAGAAGTGGATATTTAGCATCATGAATATGTTTGTACACCAAGAATGTAATCATGTTGGACAGTCCAGGTGAGGCGGTTCACTCAAGGCTATCTGCTGAACACGATGTGTTGTCTGTTTTTTTCAGGTTATAGTCATATATCTAAACACCTCAAGATTGATATCTTTTCAATGTCGACGTGCATGTACCAGTATACGCTTTGATAATTAGTTCGTTTTGGCTTTCTGATTTCCATTTTTGCAATCGGCGACTGACGCTCGTTTACTTGGAATCTGCCGTATACATTAATGTACTCTTTGATCACCAAAAGTATCTACCTGCAGAACTGTATAAACGCCCAAGCGACTCCAACCGTCAACCTTCAAGATATGTATATATATCGGTGGTCTTCCTTCTTGACTCTCCGGCAAAGTCTAGAAATAACCAAATCGCTTCAATCTCGCCTCCTCAACGTCAACATCCACTTGAACCCAGCGGCACCAAGTCAATGTATGTGGTCAATAACGAGGAAAGAGGAGAAAGGTACATGATTCCTGTTGCTCGTCTTGGGACATATCAGGCATTTTGATTCTGAATAGCGGTCTGGCCGCTTATGAAGATTTAGAGGCGGAGTTGACGTTGCGACTGCACAGTGTCATTGGGCGGTATTACAAAATGTAGTCAGACGGATTGGGAAGACAAATTACCATTCAGGATGAGGATGAATGTGCTGGTTTAAAAACGCGTATTTATATAAATAATATATATATATATATATATATATAATGTGAGGAGCGGAAGAGACGTACCGAAGATGGTGAGGAGATGAAGAAGCGAGGTTAGCATCCGATGGGCTTGGTATGGATCTTGTTTTGTGCTACGATACAACTCTGATACTCATCATATTCGGGACTGCCCGAGGGGTTCATTGCCTTCTCATGGCTTGATGAATGCAGATTTTAGTGAATGATTACATGGTAAAGGACAGAAGCATGGGTTATCATATCGTGTGGATATTTTGCAGGTTAGCCCCTTTGGTAGAATGCACAAAAATTCCATGGTCAAAAAAAAAACATCACCTTTGAAATTCCAGCAACTCTCTTTCTGCGTGACTCTTTCAAACTGTCATTGTCATATACTTCACTAAGACTTAAATAAAATTGAAGGGTTTATAATGCACTCCACGAACAGGATTCCCCGCATCGAGGGCTTTCCCCTGCCCTCGATGCGAACCAATGATTTTTTTTTTTGATCAAGGGCTCTATTGAACAACACAGGCCTCTTGAATCGCGGGGAGGGGGGGGGGGGGAGGGGCATACATTGAAGACGTCTACTGAACAGTGATATCAAAAAGAGAAAAACATGGCTAATTTACTTATCGATTAGTTCATGTGACAAGTCACCTTCACCATCTCACTAGTGCCGAATCAAATGTTTATCTACATAATATATATATATATATATATATATTCCATCATGTAAACATAAATGCACTCTTGTGGAGCCTTTGGGCAACAAGACCATCAACATCCGCATCCCATCAACACGCCGTGACAGGGGTAATGCACAGAACAATGTTCTTTCCCAGGGCAATTTCCCACCATTTTTCCCTTCCGCCTAACACCTTACCTCCCACAGTTGGTCGAGTATCGATGATTCGCGCGGAGCTCTAGAAGCCTAAGAGAGGTTCCAGCGGATGTAGAGACTTGCGGCACACCATGACAGCAACAGAAATAATAACAATATCAAACTCTACCAAGACAAGAGTGACTTATATATCTCTACTGTAAGCATTCACGCACGGGACATATCATGGACATAAAAACGTTGCCTTCGGTTTCGCCTTGAGAAAACAGCCCATTTTGATACTACTAGGGGGCTGAGAAGGAGGGATGGGGGCGTGTAAGTTACAACTTTAAACGAACAAAAGTGGCCAGAAAAGAAAAAGAAAGAAAGAAAGAAAGAAAGAATGAAAAAGAGGGTCTTTGTCAATATGCAGGCTTCCTGCATGGTGCAGGATGTTGCAACACTTGCTACCAGATTCAGCAGTAGCTTTGTTTACTTTTCCGTACACCGACACTCTTGTTATTCCTTTGCGACTTTGTATTGTGCTAAAGGAAGGAAAGGGAAAGGGAGCTTGCTGCATTGTATGGGTTGGGTGTTGGTGGCTGAGTCTTGTTAGTGTCTCTTAGCAAAAGGAGATTCTCTTGATTGTTGGCGTTAGTCTTTGTAAGAGTGTGTAGACTTGAACACCTCAACATTTGAGGATCCCTAAACATTAGCCATGACGTCACTTGTTGCGACAAGATGCTCTGCGGTACCAAGCACCAAGCAACAACTCCTTGTAGATACTTTAAACCCCACAATACATGGATTTACATGGTGCATCGCAGCCCAAGTGAGGGGTTGGTTGCACGCTGCCCATACGTTCATATACTGTATATCTGTATGCTGCATGGCACAGACTCCAAGGTTTCTGCTATTTAGTAAGTACATAAAATATACTTGATCCCATCGTGAACAAATACTTGCCCCAAGTAACAGACGGATAACATCGAGTCTGGCCTTCCATGACAAGCCAGCTCACCATTGCATGCTTTTTGAGTGCATGCTGCATTGCACTCCACTGCACTGGCAAAATGACCGGAATCTTGACTTCATGCCTCGTCCTCAATGCAGTCCTGCAATCCATCTGTATGCACGACGCTATCTCGACTCCACCATCTCGACACTACCCACTAATAAAGCAATCGTTCCCATCATAACTGATATCCATCTTTGAACTCCAAAATATAGAGACTTTGAGAGTGCCCAAGCCAAGTTCTGATCAGTGCTATATGCACAACAGAGCAACAGAACAAGGGGAGGTTGCGTTGTTTCTGTTTCTTTGTAATGTTTCTATAACCCAGGATTTCCATAGAAGGAACTGGGGTTACGGGAACACTTAGGTTATGCGGCCTTTGTACACAGAATAATATTGCACAAAAGGAACCAATCTTGACTAGGGTTCACTCAACAAACAAGAAACAAAAAAAAAAAAAAAAAGACTTGGGGAACAACCCTAGAAAATTATGAATAGAAGTTCTCGTGCATATATAGCCGGAGGATGTGCGTCGACATTAACAGCTTGTCCATTCCTGGCACAGACCAAGGACATATAGTGTATAGGGCAAAAGTCAAAACAAAAGCAGTCACTTATCCCACAATCTGTTGCCTTGGCTCAACAATACAACTTACAACAGCCCTGTTCTCATTAACCTTATCAAGCAGTCAACCCTTTGCCCATCAAGAAGCATATAAATACATGTCACTGATTTATTTATCATGTATGAAAACAACAAAAAAGACAGCCCATGAAAATGCCATCACCATCATCACCACTATTGCCTACAGTGTCAGCTCTCGTCAGCCCTCGTCAGCCCTCCACTGGCCCCTTGGTTGGTCTATCACTATGAGAGAAAGAGCACCAGTGCACGTACAATTGCGTTGCATCAGTTGAGAGAGGGTAAATATGGTCCATGATTTGGGTGTATATCACACTTTCTAGAAGTATTAGCTGTCCGTGGCTTATTGAGAAGGGCCCTTGTAGTGTTGGCCAGATCTGAGGCTGGAAGGAAGAGGTCAAGAGAGGAAAGTGGCGGTTGTACAGAGATAGATGCATATATGATTGCCTGCAGCTTGTTTACTTACGTGGAGTTGGGAGTGTTATTTGGTTACGAGGTAGCCTGATTTGCTGTGGTAAATAGATCGACGTCTAAATGACGATTATGTCATAAAGTCAAAATATTGTAGTTATAAGGTGTATTGACCAAGTTAAGCACATCTTTGCAAGTTCCACAGCTCTGATTAGGCAGGACTCGAGTGCTTTCCATCTGACATCGAATAATTGTGAATAATGGCCCCACATCTTATAATTTCATAGTCTAGAGTTCATGCATCTCGTGAGGTTCTTACTCGAAATAGGGGATTGTGTGGGTCTGCCAACTTCCAACATAAATATCAGGATGAAGATAATGGGCAGCGAGACTGGGCCAGCATCATGAACAATGAAAGAGAGAGGGGGAGTGGGCCATCTGTTCACGGGATAACAAAGTAAACAATGGATGCAATCATAGGGAACCGCTATATAACGCAAGATACGCCTGTTTCCCACCTGAGGACCATTTAATCTCGGGCGTCGCTCTCGATCAAAAAATGTTTCTTGATCTGTTTACACTCATCACATATAGCATATCATGTGGTTGGCTGGTTCGCAATCCTTCAGTTGCACATCCAATAATCATCGATAGCGATGAAACAACGAGGAACCAGTAATCACTCTGCTGATTTCCCGTTGTTATATATATATATATATTTTATTTTTTTTTATTTTTTTTTTATTTTTTTTTTTATTTTTATTTTTATTTTTATTTTTTTTTCTTGGCTACATATCGAGATCACTCGTGATATTGCCAGACAATCGGATTGTGACCCGTATAGATACGTATGATGTCAACTACAACATTGGAAGCAAACCAGCCCCGTAAATAAAGCAAATATATTGACGTGAAAATCAGCGCTATGTGCTTGGTGCAACGGCGGAAATTAAGCAGTGGATTACCAGTCGTTACTTGCCTAAGCAACCACATGTAGTGAAAACCATGGAAGCATTTACAGAAGGTGGTGTCCAGAGTTCAGAGTTTAGAGGCCAGAGGCCAGAGCGTCCAGGCTACGATTAGTTGTTTCTGTAGACACGCATGCACACACACACACACACACAGTGAGTGTTGTCAGAATGGACTGAAAGCTTGGGCAGTGACAATTCGTGATGGTGGGGAGGATTGATGCCAATGGGTAAATTTCGGATTAGTGACCCCCCTTAGCCAGATTCCTCTAGATTACAGGATTATCAAAGATGTGGATTGTTCTAAAGAGTATATTTGTGGAAACTTCGTGATTATTATTGACGACAATAGCCGAGCTGCAGCGATGTTTTATCAAAGGGTTTATAACCTTAGAAATATGACGATAACAACTTACCCACAATTTCCAATTTCCATTCGACTCTCAGCTTCGTCGATGGCCAACAGATGATTACTATCAATCACTATTCACCGCAAGACACTATTCACGAATGATTCAACTTGCATTCTACCATCAAGAATTATTCCCGAATAAAAAAAGGCAACACCAACTACATACATACGAATTCCGCCGTTGGTCCTTTTTTTTTTTTTTTTCTTTGGCCTTTGCTTTTTTGAAGATCGGTCAGAATTCGCTGCCTCGGCTTTCCAAACGCCGCACATTGAGCGAACTGAGGCGGGCGGATACCCGCGCAATGTTTCCTCCCATCTCACTTTCGTTAATCCTCATCCTTCTATAGAAGAAGGAAAAAAAACATTCCGTATCCGATGTGAAATTGCATGTACCTTTCGGGACAAATGGAAGTGGATAGTTTTACCTGCTTGCGCTAAGTAAATAAGTGCTTAATTTCAAAGTTCATGCAGAAAGTCTGTTATTCCCGTGGATTGGATTGTCCCATATGATTAGTATTGGTTTTTATTTTTTATTTGGAATTGATGCTTCCGCAGGGTCCAATGGCATGTGGTGGCATTGGTTAAGTGGCTTATGTAATACCTCACTAACGAATCCAATGGCCATTTAATTATCCAAATCATCAAGATCGACCATCAAGTTTACAAAAGTCAAGTGAACAAAGAATAGGCATGTGATTAGGGTTAGGGCTTATACATTGTAATGTCATCAGCGTCAGCGGTAGGGCGCTACAGTTTGCCCTAGTCGACGACACTCTGATTGCGAGTACCGAAATAAGATACAAGACTGCTAAGACATACCCAAACAGATACATCGTGGGGGGAGGGGGGGAGGGGAGAGGTCTCAAAAAGAAACCTTGGCATCAAATTGCCAGCCACCCAGGTAAAAAATGTCCGAGGTTTTTCGAGACGACTTTGAGATATCAAATGTAGTTCAGCATTCGGGTCTATGGAATCTCACCTCTTAAGTGATGTGGTATCGGCGAGTTACGGGTAGATGAGGATTAAGATGAGGATTAGGAGTCAATGATGATGTATGCCCGGGTTGTTTTTTTTTTTTCTGCCCTGGCAGTTCCCTGGATGTGACGCTAGGATGAACGGTTGGGTGGTTTCGGGGAATCTTTTATCTTGCTGGCCGGGCCGGGGATGGGGAAGATCCGGAGGTTCTTTGGGGAGATGAATTTCGCCGCACTAGTGATTTTTTTGGGTTGAGGGTGATGTTATATATATGTATACATATAATGGACTGTGATTATTGTATCTCTGAATAAAGGCAAAGGCACATTGAGGGTGCAGATGGGGCCAGTATGACAGTTATCGTTTCTTCAAACTTCCATATGCAGAACCACTCACCACTACGATTGAGAAAAATCACCAGCGGGTTTGTTGCCAGAGTATACTTTTTGTATGTATAAATATCAGATATTGAAATGATCGTGATGTTAAAAGCCCTCTTTCTTTGTGCGTATACGCCATTGTCTGCCAATCACCAATCAGTAATTTTCAGCAACGTGGCGTCGTCGTCGTCGTCGTCGTCGTCACGAACTCACTGACGTCATCTTGCAAAATCAGGAAGATATGTAGCTGATTATCTACACACCACATCGCCATTTACCAGGTTGGGGGAAATGGTGAAACACCAGCCTCACTTGACTTTACCTTGACTTTGCACACCCGCCCTCACAACTGCCAAGCCACGAGTAGGCATTGAAACCCCTCATACAATTTGCACTTTACGGCCAAGGAAACAAGACCTTGCGGTGTGAATTACCAAACGCACGTAACCTCGGATTTTCTATGTTTCTTTCATCCTCATGAATTACTGAAATAAAATATCACTCATACTTGCAAAACCACTCACCCCATCATAAAGTTTGTGTATGTGTGTGTGTGTGTGTGTGTGTGTATATATATATGAATATGAGCACCCATCCCCTCTCCATCCATCACCCGCATTTCGTACGAGTAGGAGTCTCTCCCAATTAGCTCGCCCTTCTGAACAACCAACTACCAGCCTTCCGCCTTCTTCCTTCCTCAGGCCCCGCAGAAAATCTTTCACCTTCCCCATGGGCAAAGCCATGCACATCGTTCCTACTGTTGCCGCCACCGCCACTGCAGTTTATTCAATTGCCAGACATCAAGTCTGCAATCCGCAAAGTCTCAAAATATAGTTGACTATCTGGCTTATTACAGGGTATAAAGTGAGCATCGTGTATATCGAGCCGGTTGGAGAGAGGGATCTTCGAGGAAGTAAATGGTCAGAGAATGTGATGGTGATGGACCGAATATTCCTCGTTTTAATATCTAACAGGAACTAGAAGTCACAGAGTATGGTAGACAGTAGACTAGAATTTGGCAAAGTCTTTCGAGAAAGGTACAGAAGGCGGCTTCTTACTGCAGGCCTCTCACAACATTGGCCACATACTGTCTAACATTACTTGTACCTGTGACCTAATGGTAGTCCTATATAGTTTTGGCGCTATTGCTCCTACAGGCACTAATATTAATATGTATATATCTATATTCTCGCAATGTCAAAACAATAGCCTGAGGAGCACACTAGAAGATCACACGAGGCAAAAAGATATTTGCCTCCAAAAACCCTAACGGCATACAACCCGAGAAATATATTCTTTCCACCGCTCGTCTTGGGAAAACCACTGCATATCCATCCTTTTTTTCTTTGGCCCTTCTGCGTCCCGTTTTCTTCACATTTTTAGTATGTATTCCCACAAAAACAAGACCACAGCGATCCTGCAGCTTTCTTTCTTTAGAGAATCTCGTTTACTATGTGTGTGTGTATGTGTGTGTGTATGCGCGCTTTTGAAAGAGCTCTAGATCATCAGTCAAATAAATAACTTGTATATATGTGTGTTGGGGGTCATTTTCTTGGCTAGTCATTGGTCAGTGGACTGTAATTGTAGGCTACGCCCATGCTGTGAATGTCGCCATCGTCTTGGTCTCTGCTTAATATCAGTTTGCAAAGTTTGATACCGCTTTCTCGGCCGTGACCCTTACCCATATTCCGCATATCACTAAACAACTTGCCACCTCGTCACCGGAAGCCTTCCCCACATCAAACACCTTCACGTTCGAGAAATGGAGGAAACCGAGGTTACAGGGCGAGCAAGTAATTGACAATTGACTCAATACTACAGAATATTCCCTCGGCGTAGAAGCGAAGGATACCCAAAGAAGAAAGTGTCTGATGCTCTAGAAACAATGTGATTGGCCCGGAGCCAACAATATTATATATTCTTTCTGGATGGTGGTGTCTTCATCTTACAAAAAGTGATTGTGGTCGTGTGCCATTGGGCTTGTGATTATTCGAAAGGATGGGTGGATAGGTGTGTAAGTGACGATATTAAGAAATGATGGATAATGGACCATGGCGTTGTCTCGGCGTCTCTGCAGTGGGCGGTCGACGACATGATAATCTCCTGGGGCCATAATCTGCCCGGTAATGACTTCCTCGGGATTTACCTATTTACGTACTCGTTCTGTTATCAGTGAAAATTGTGAAGTTTCCCTTAATGTATCTCCACACTGTCCACCTACTGTATCACTCTATGCAATCCTCTCACACCACAATGTGTGAAGACCCCCAAACACTGTATACCCTGCTGCTTTCTCACGATCCACGATCCAGACCGGGGCGATTCCTCTAGCCAGAAGAACAGAATCTTCGGCTCAGCATGGACCGACTTGGCCTGTTCCTGTTCCTGTGAATGGTTGATGGCCGAGTGTCTCCACTTGTGGAAAGCCCTGTTTTTTTTCTTCCCTTCTCTTTCTTTTGTATGTATGTAAGAAAAGTGTACAGATTTGAAGAATGAACGAAGAGAATCGGGGGAAAGACGAAGCGGTCAGGTTGAAATTTTCTCAGGTTGTGATTTAGTAAAAAGACTTGGACTTGCCTTTTTCATCAAGCTATTATAGTGATGGTGTTGGTGAAGAGAAGTGGCGGGAGAGAGAGAGAGAGAGAGAAAGTGGCACAGATGATTTACTGTTGTTGTTGTTGTTGTTGTTGTTATTGTTGTTTCGGAGACTTAGAAACTTGCGTGTTTCTTCCTTGACCGACACCATTATGGTGTTCTTTTTTTCTCTTCTATTTCTACCTAATTGTCAACCAACAGTCATCATTTCATTCGTCTATCATGCCATCTACCCCTCGCTTCCATGTATCACGGCCCAATATCAAGACAGCCTTTGTAACTGTCGCCATCACCGTCTCTCACAAACACACACACCAAAGCCAAGCTTGGCTCTAGTGACGGCACCCGCAACTCTTCTCTCTCCTTGGGCAACAGCTGCATCCACATATGTGCCTCCCACTCGAGTCAAGTCGGTCCCTGAAAGCCGCAGCTTGTCCGGTATGTATATATGTATTCACCAGGATCCACTCGAAGCAGTCTGCTGAGTTGTCACATCCGGCATATCAGTATCATCGAGCCTTCTTCCTTCTTTCCTGCCTCCTTCTGTTTTCCTATATCGTGGTCTCTTTCGTTTGTTGATGTTAGTGACATCACCTACGTACTTGGTCATCATCCACTTTTCACCGTGACACCTTTTACCTTCAACGGACTTGCACACCCTTACTCTCTGCACTTACCCGTACTAGTATCTCCGCCCAACGTTTGTCTCATCTTGGCCCCAGTTTCAGCCCAGACGGCCACCGACATCTCAACCGCCGATGGCGTCTTCTTTCATTCTCTTTAAAACCCCAACTCCAACTCAAAGTGATCCCAAGCCAAACTAAGCAGGTTACCCGCTCCTCCATTCCATCTTGGTAAATATGTAACTCCAACCTATACAACACCGCACCCATCCATCACCAACTACTGCCAGTAACTGCCATCTCACTGATACTACTAGACCACCATAGATCGAACAACTCGGTTACCCTTCTTCCTTCCCCCTTTTCCTTCCTTCTTCACCATCCATCTGCACTCTGCACATATGTATCAAGCAAGCAACCCTTCCTCTCTCATCCTCCTCTACAACATCACCCACCGCCGTGCCCAGCTCAAAAAAAAGAAAGAATCCCTTGATCACAGTGCCTTACACCCTCTTCTTCTCTTTTCCAACGTAACGGGGTGCCTGGAGCCTCTTGGATCTATCCTGTGATGGCGTGAATGTAGAAGTAGCATATCTGAATATTTATGTAGATGCATATAGCTACAAGTGGGGTTGGAGTTGAAGCTTCCTTTCTTGTCCCTTCTTCCTATGTGCAGTAAGTAACTCTGTTGTCGTGGTTGTTTCCTGCAGGATGCATACTTTATTTACGTACATACATACAGACAGATAGACAATCAACAACTCTTCTCTCTCTGTATGATGTATCTATAACACATCTACAACTTAGACCCTTTCGCACTGTGTCCTTCCCATTCATTATTCCTGTCCCTCTGTCCCTCTGTCCCTCTGTATTACCACGTCCATCCGACACTCCCCGCAACCTCCATTTATCTATCTACCTATCTATCAGCCTCATGCAAGAAAACTCAACAAACGACCCAAGAACCATCTGCTGAACCGTCAAGATGAGAAATATGTCCCACGTAAAACAGACAGACAGACTAGGCAAGAATAAGGTCTTATCAGCATATATAAGTTCACTGGGTCCAGTAGAGATTGAAAGTAGAGTTGGAATTTGAGATACGGGTGTGGTTAGGGGGCGACCTTGGTACATGGTAACTGGGGACGAGGATGAGTGACAGAATTTATTTCCTGGTGGTGTGTTACTTACTAAGCAGTGGACGAAGCTGCTGGATGTTAGTGTTGGTCTTGACTGATGGAGATGGGGAGTTGCAAAAAAAAAAAAAAACAAAAACTTGGTAAAGAGTCAGTATACTCTTGGGTTGGGAAAACTATCCTTCATCTTCTTTATCTGTTTATCCCGTCGCCGGATGTCTCACGCCACCACTTGGTATCCAGATACCATATCTCAGCTAACAACTCTATCCATATTCACTTCCCCTCTACCACCAACATGCAAACACATACAAAATAGAGACCCTCCATCTTCAACCCATCATCCACCAACTTGCCTGCCTATCTATCTACTCCCCTATATCCATCAACTACAATCCCCCCAAACACCGATACCAAGACATCCACAACTTCCCCTCCGAAACACTAACGCCACCACCCATCTTGGCTCTTGACCCTTGGCCCTCACCCATCATCACTACCCATCAACCCCCATCGCCAAGATCAATTCAAGGTATCAATATTCCTCTCCCTGCCCACTCTTCATACCCCCCCCTCATATTACCTACCTGTCCTACCATTACGAAATTTCCCTCCCTTCCTCTCTTCCCCTCCGCCACCGACTTAAAAACCACTTCCCAATCCCGCCATCCCCGCCAAGCCCACCCCGTAACACAAGCAGCCACCCAACCCTAACCATCAATAACCCACATGCAACCCTAGTAATACAATGTAACGTAACCCTGAACCCCGTTACACATAAAGACACACCAAATCATGTAGACAGATGCACGACTTCACAAAGTCAAATAATGGTTGACACCCAGCACTCCACAAGTCAAAGACAGCCGTAGACTCTTGTCCTGTTTCATCCTTTGTGGTCCCGTAGCGCCGGGATTGTCTCCGGGCACGTCCGCCAATATGTCACGCAACATGCACACATGATGGTAGACGCTGTGACTTATTATTGATGCCATAATACAGTAGCCTGCAACTTGGTCTCAAGATACCTTTTGTATATCTTAGCCTTATGTAACAGACTGTTTTGCTCCACCATCTACAAGCAGAGTCGTTGTCTTGTCACTGCATCGCAGCCAAGACCTGTAAACGATAGTCACGATGTAAACTCTCTCACACCTTCACGTATGTCAACCCCAATCTCATTCATGTAATCAATTAAAGTAAAGATGAAATACAGATAAACCGGCATATCAATCATCGATGTACAATCAGCACGCTCGTGACGCCGTCCCGTGTCCTCATTTCATCAACCCGTGGAGCCAATCAAACCAAAGGATAAATTAAATGAACCAATAACAATATAATAGCAAAACCATAGTCCCTGCATCCCAAGTTCGTATATCTTGATGAGGGACATGTCTCGTGGCGGGTAGGGCAGTAACCGAGACTTCAGGCCGGGCATCATGCAGAGCACATGCCTTAAAAAGGACAACCAGCCTAAGGTTAGAGATCCTGAGCTCGAGCTTCACGTTCAAAAACCGCCAGGAAACCCGCGATCCAGACAAAAGCTCCTAATCATAGTTACCATAGCCATCACACCAGCCCAGCCCATCCCGCCACAGATCTCAACACCCAAGCAATCCCAAGAAATCAAAAAAAAAAACTCCAAAATCCCAAACCAAAACGCCGCCTGTCTAATGCTTAGCCGTAACAGAGTCACCTGTAAGCTTCTCAACATAAGTCTTGGCCATGTCCCCAACAGCAACCATGCAGATCGTCTGCCAGATACCAAGACCAATGCGGGGGGTCACGCCGCGATAAAGACCCTTAACACCACTCGTCTTGTAAATGTACTTGAAAGTGCTGCCAACAGTCATCTTCTTGGGACGATTCGGGTCGTCCTTCTTGCTCTGCATCTCAACACGGATGACCTCGATGGGCTGGTTCCAAGTCGAGAGGCCACCACCAACAGCAGCAGCAAGAATCTTCTCAAGAGCGCCAAGCTTCTCGCCCTCCTTCTTGCCAGTAACGCTGCGGATGCTCTGCTCGGCAAGACGGCTGAATCCAAAGCGAGAGCCCCAGTTGGTCATCTGGCGGATAGCAACGGCATTTACACCCTTGTTGATGCCCTTGATACCCTCCTTGCGCCAGATATCCATAAAGGTCTCGAAGGTACCAGGAGGCTTCATGCCAGTTGAGGCCATCTTGTGCTTGGTAATCTCAACCGTCTTCATGCAGGTGCAGAAACCCATAGTGGCGTAAGCCTGGACAACACCACCAGCGATACCACCAGTGATACCAGCACCAAAATTAGAAGCGCCGGCAACACGGGCATAGTACTCAGCCTCGGAGGCAACGAATAGAAGAACAGCACCCTTGGTGGAAGCTTCGATCCAGGCCCAGGGGATGAGACCTTGGTAGACTATTTGAGGGTATTGTTAGTCCATTCCTTATCGACATGACATCATACAAAATAAAGTGGACCATTGCTTCTCCTGAAGCCAACCTTTTGCCGGAAACTCCCAATCTGACACATGAACGAAAGAGTCGAACAATCATAAGAGTTTTCATTGGAAACCAGCGACGCACTCGGAATTACTCGATCTCCAAGTCTCATTCTTGTAGGCCAATTTGGGGAAAAACAAGCGCATGGATGGTAGATAGGAGCGTGGGGTATTAGTGCAGTTGTAGGGAGGCATTCCCCAATTCGGATAGGTGGACAGGTAGGGGTAGTAGCACGAACACTACCACGGCACATGTGAAAACCATCTCGTATACCCGACATCAATCAATTGCGGTTCGTTGTATAGCCTACAAGCGAACTAATATCAACTGCCGAAAATATGTCTGATGTTCAAGGAATGTGGGGAAACCCAATCACAGAGCTTGCAATTCCAAAACACACGTCAGTGTATGAATGGCGCATGCAAACTAGGCGGGGAAATCGGGTGATGTTGGCAAGATAAGACTTACAACCAAGGAAACCGCCACGAGACCAGATACGGTTCAGCGAAGCAGCAAAGCTATCACCACGGTGGGCAGCCATAGTGGTCTTGACGACCTCGAGAGGCTGTCCGAGAGTAGTGACCTCGAAGAGGTTGAGGCCAGCGCCCAAAAGCAAGTTCGAGAACTTGATGGGTTTCTTCTCCAATTTAGGAGCGGTAGCATGAGTAGTGGCCGTAGTGGCAGAAGCGAAAGCGATCATGATATTCGAGATTTAACAAAAAAAAAAAGGGGGGGGGCCCTGACCAAGGGAATAGGGTGCGTCTTCGCAAGAGGTGGGTTGTGTGAGATTTATGGAAAAATGAGCGTATAGCTTGTTTTGCCGGGTAGATGACGAAATGTTCCGGAGGGCCGATTGATCGGTTGATTTAGGAAAAGAAGAGTTAGGGGGGGAGAGTGACGGCCTCGGTTCAACTTAAATGATTGTAGACAGGAGGGCTGACAGGTATCTGCAAAAATGGTATGAGATGATTAGTATTAAGTTCTAAACCACACAGACAACAAAGCTTCTGTAGATTCAAGATCAAGTACTATAGTCAAGGTGCAACTGCATCACACTTGTGTACCAATCGAACGATTATGGTTGGTGGGCGTCACCTGGGGACAGTATGGGGTATCATGCACATAGTGATATTCTGGGTAAATTCAGATACATGCTGGTATGGATGGCCCTAGGCCACACAAGGGCAATTGCATGCGACCGACGGAGTCTAGGTTGGGGGAACCGCGGACAGGAAAAGACCGTGACTAAGGAATTGAAGCGGAAACACAATGTCACATGAAAGAGATTTTGGAGTTGCTTGTGATTAAGCAGTAAACCCCAAGGGTTATCAGATATCTAGCTCAATCACCCTGTACACTAGTTTCCAGGAAAAGACATCAGAATCCCCTCCAAGCTGTTCTTGTGGGGGTTCACAATTCTAAATGTTGAAGATATTGGTCTGGACAGAATATATATGGGGTGGTAGCCGTTCGGAGCTAAAAGTCTATCTAACCTTTTACAGAGCCGCCGGTCGGGGGTAAGTTCCAAGGGCTACGGATATGACAGATATGCGGTAGGTATCGAAAGGTAGCGACGGATCGATGCAACGGAGTGTAGGTGGCAACGAAGAATAAAGAATGTTTGGTAGGTGATTTTTTTTTTTTTTTCCTGAATGGGATCACGGGGTGAAATCAAGAAGTTTGGCAAACAGAACTGAATTATGAAGAAGGTTTATATCAGAAAATAGAGAACGAAAAAAGAAAATTGTCACAAGTTGTAAAGGCGCGAAAATTGAAATTGAAAAGGAAATGGGAAGCGGGTCGTCGTTGTGAAGAGGTGGAATTCCAGGGTGGATAGAAGCGGAATAAGTCGCAACTGTCCCAAACGCTGGGATGCATGATGTTGCTGGGTTCGTTCTTGGCGCCAAAGGAGAAATTCATCGCTGAAGGTCTGGGGAAACCTTTACTGAAGCTTCACTATAGTAAAACTCTGAAACCCATTAAATGGTTCTAAATTAAGCCTGAGGCAGAAGGTGATTTGTTTGATTTTGGAAAGTCTAACCTTCAACCTCCATTGTGTTAAATGGAATTGGCTTCACAAGGAAGGGACTCTCGTCTGCCTTTGCACATGATGGACACATAATGAATAATCACCAAGTAGTTACTATTTGACTAGAACACGTCAATGATGGCTGGTGTATTCAAATCACCCTGCAAAAAAAAAAAACGACTAACTTACATCTGCTCATACAACTGCTACCATCGGATCATCAAAACTCCCAGACGTGAACTGAACTCAACAATCCCCTGTCACTGTGTATGCATGCCGCAACAACCCAGGTCAAATACCTTTCTCCCCAAAATGCTTGCGGCACTCCACCAACAATCTTAAAATACATCATGAAGAGTACATTTACACATCTTCATCAGTCCGCCCAAGCCACCAAATCCAGACACAGCCAACATGTTCAATGCTTGAGGCCCTGAGCTGCAACTTGTCACAGTGTATTTCTGTTTCATTTCGTTTCTGTCCATCCATTTCTGCACGTGTCGTTGAAATCGATCGTGGGGACTGGGCAAGTGGACGCTGGGGTCAGAGGATCTGGAGGAAAGGAAGGGATCATTGGGTGGTTCGGGTTGATACGGAACCTAATGTTGCCCTGTCGGATGGGTGGTGATCCAGATTAACGGTCTATGATACATTGAATCCAATGTTTTGGTGATAAATATTCATGACTACTCGAGGCTTGGTGTGCCAAAATATGTAGGCACCGACATAGATGTTTGGTATACTTTGCTTTCAATTGCCAATCATTCATTTTATTTCTTCCGGTTCTTTCCTATCCTCTTCTCAATCCCTTGATTGCCATAAATTATCACTACAGTGGAAACTATAAGGCCAACAATCAACCATTGCTGACTTTGTCCTCCAATTTGTCAGACCGTAAAAACGAAGCTTCCAAATTTACTCCCTTGCTTGAATATTCCTCCAGAACTATCCAGACAACTTCCATTCAGAGTTGCCAACTTTTTTTTAGACTTCCCCAGCCATCACGGCGCTTTGTTCAACAGTTCAACCCAGGGCAATTGCAGCCGCCCCTTTCCCAAAACTCCAAATTCGAACGAGCATCACCAAAAAAAAAAAAAGTCACCGCTATTAAGCCACCAACATCCACAATCACATTAAATCTTCAACTGCAAATAAAGTGAGACATCTCCCACGCATCGTACCATACCTGAAGTCTCAGCCTGGAAACCCCAAGTCTGGGCAATTCCAGATAGAGTCTTTCAAAAAAACGTATGTATATACTCCCCGCCAAACACATCCCTGTTCTTGTTGAATCAGCCCCTCAACAATCTTCCCCTTCTCGCTCTTAGCCCCCGCTCCATTGACTACCGCAACGGAATCCTGCAAACCAAAGCCAACTATCACTCAACCTCATTCAATTAGATTATCTTCTCAAACCCATCGGCATATATAGTATTTCCTCTTCAGGACATTCGGGCAACCATCTCGGTAGTACCCCTGGACATTCTGGGTATCCAGAGAACGCGGTTGTGGAAAGTAAATTCAACACAAATACATGTCAAAACCATCGTTCCCATTCAATCAACCCAAACAGACCAGTTATTGGGAAATCTGCATCCGGAATTGAATGTCCTCAACGATGTAACTCATCATATTTAACCCTATAGATTATCATACCCTACTATAAGAAAATAAACCCTTACATTAAGAAATCCATGTGACCGTGATCAGTTGGCAATTAACCCTATTGGTTATATTATTAGGGTCCTACAAACCCCCACCCATCCGACCTCGGCCAACACCCAACTCTACGGAGACCCCTCCCCAGTCCAACTTCTTCAATTCCTCCCCCTCACCCGGCCACTACCCCACCTAACAACATCAACCGGCAACCTCACCATCTTCCTCCTATCCGCTCCCGTCCACCGGTCCGCCCACCCAAACTATCTACCCCTATCAAATCCCGCTTATGCGACACCATGCCACATGACACGACACATATCCCACGACTCCATGAATAAACAACTACATATTATCATCCAAAAATGACAATGATCCCTCCGATGCGCGCATCTGTTGCGTATAAGTTGAAGCTGCCAAGTTAGTCCCTGCTCACCCCACTTTGGAGGCCTTCTCCGAGATCGTTGAGGCCTGTTCGCAGCCCACGCAAGTGGTGCGCATGTCATCATCGTCGCATGCTATACAGCTTAAAGAAGTTACTGGCGCATACCATCCCGCAGGACAGATAATCTAGAATGAAACTCCAGGCACAAATCTTGTTACAAGACATCATCACAACTTACACAACCCATCAGATAAGTACGTGGAGCCCAGAATATATTAAACTTGTTGTTCATTGCAGTAATATAGTACAGTAGGTATCGAAAGCATACACCAAAACGAGTTACCGACAGCCTCAGTCGTTGGCCACTTCTCTGCCTCATAGCAAAAAGCATGAAGACAATTTAAGAACCAAAAGCAAAGAAACCATCATCCAACCCAATGTACATACCCAAACAAGCCCTCAGGATGTGAATTACATAATGTCCATCATGCATGCATCGAGGGTTATATACTGGATGACGAATCCTTCCGATCTGATAACCGGACATCAATAAACCCAGCCATCCTGAGGCGCAACAAGAAAAAGATTAAATCAAATATTAAAAAAACAAAAAAAATAACCAAGGGCAAACAATAAACGCTCAAACCGGGCTGGGAACCGCATTCTCCACCGTGGTCGAGACTGGTGGCGGAAACAAGTATAGGAAATGTAATGAACCCAACAGCGGCGTTCATGACAATGAATATAATATGTAATAGTGAGCAGAGCCACAGGTTCGAATGCCTGGATCAACCAAACCAGAACTCTTTTTAAAAGCTCTTTTATGGAATCATGACTGCTGAGGGCTGGTGGTAATGTTGACGGTAGATATGTATTGAAACAAATGATTTTAATAGGAACTGATTGTCGGAGAAGCGCCCGCCGTCACTTCGACCAGTCCTACATCGTACGTGGCGAGCCCCGGGGTGGCGATCGGGGTAGAGTGTGGTGTCATTATAACGTGTTATAAATCACACATCGTCATGATGTCGGGAGATAACGCCTGGATGAGGGGTATCAGATGCTGACGGTCATGATTTATGGCAGCTTGGCAACAAGCTGGGCCCACTTATCAGTAGAGAATGACTTGGGACTGTAGGAGGAAAGCCGCAGTTAGTATGCGATGTCGGCAGGAATACAGTGCACAAGATGACTCAGCACATGATACAGGGGGTTTCAGTAGGGTGATAACTTACCGCTCAATGGGAGCACCAACGGCGCGATCAATGATGAGCTGGGGAAGGACACCAATGGCGCGAGAAACACCGAACAAGACGGTGTAGTACTTGGCCTCAGTCAACCCGTAGTGCTGCAGAAGAACACCAGAGTGGGCGTCGACGTTGGGGTAGGGGTTCTTGGTCTTGCCGTGTTCGGTCAGAACACCGGGGGCAATCTTGTAGACCTGGGAGACGAGCTTGAACATGGGGTCATCAGGCAGGTACTGCTGGGCAAAGGTGCGCTGAGCGGTGTAACGGGGGTCAGTCTTGCGAAGTACGGCGTGGCCGTAACCGGGAACGACACGACCGGACTTGAGGGTGTCCCACAAATACTTGGCGATGTTCTCATCGGAGATATCGTCACCGACAGACTTCTTCATTTCGGTGAGCCACAAAAGAACCTCCTGGTTAGCCAGGCCATGGAGAGGACCAGCCAGACCGTTCAGACCGGCAGACAGAGACAGGAAGGGAGAAGAAAGAGCGGAGCCGACAAGGTGAGTGGTGTGGGCAGAGACGTTACCGCCTTCATGGTCAGTGTGGATGGTCAGGTACAAACGGAGAAGCTCAATGAAGCTCTCGTTGCTAGCGAAACCGAGCTGGTTGGCAAAGTTCCAGGCGTAATCCTTGTCGTGCTGGACCTCAGCGACCTTGCCGCCCTTGAAGACGTTCTGGTAGATGCGAGAGGCAATGGTGGGGAGCTTAGCAATAAGGTCCATGGAGTCCTCGAAGGTGTAGGTCCAGTAATCCTTCTTGTTAATTCCCTTAGCATAGGCCCTGGCGAAAGCGGAGTTGTGCTCAAGAGCAGCAACAGCAATAGTGAGCTGAGCCATAGGGTGAAGGTCGTTGGGGCAGTGGTCAATCAGATCCTCAACGAATTTGGGGAGAGAAGAACGGGAAGCCCAATCGGCGGACAGGTCACGGACCTGTTGCTCAGTGGGGACCTCACCAGTCAACAGCAGCCAGAAAAGACCCTCAGGGAGGGGCTCCTTACCACCTGGAGCCTTGGGCAAAAGCTTCTGGCACTCGGGAATAGTCTTGCCGCGAAAGCGGATACCCTCTTCAGGGTCGAGAACGGAACCTTCCCAGACAAGGCACTTAACACCACGAGCACCACCGTAAACCTGGTCGAGAGTGACCTCGCCGACAACCTTGTGACCATGGTCACTTTTGTGGAGGAACAGGTTAGCATATACTGGTCTTCCATGGGTCTAACCGGCTTTTTCGAGAAGAGACTTGGAATATATCGCGGGGGATACTCACTTGCGGAGAGACTTGATCTGGTCAATCTTCTCGGGAAGAAGCTCAGCGAAGCGCTCCTTGAGAGTCTATTGGCAGCCATTGAGGCCAAAAGTCAGTACAAACGTGATCTCTAATAGTGGTTCTAGTCAGTGGAGAGCTACACACCCGGGTCTTGGCGGAGTAGAAACGGGCAGTATTGAAAGTAGAGGCTCTGAAGACAGAGCCCCTGACAGAGGTCCGCAGAACAGAAGAGCTCAACCGAGCGACAGAAGCCATTGTGAATGTGATGTGGAGGGATATAGAAGAAACCGAGACAGAGATAAATGGAAAAGACTACAAAGAAATATGAGCAGAATAATTACTAAGAAGAGCTTGGTTTGCGAGTAAAATGGGAAAGAGGAAAAAGGAAAGAAAGTTGAAAAGAGAAGGATGGAAGAGCAGATGGCGAAGTTTTGAATAACTTCAGGTTCGACGAGAAAAGGGTGCAGGATACCCAACTAGGCAAGTACACAAAAAATATGCCGAAAGCAGAGCACCGTAATTAAGCAGGAACTCCGGGGTCTGTAATTCTCAGGCGGGAATTTACCCATTGGAATGGAGATCGGGGAGAGGGGGTGGGGGGTAGCTTCTTGTGTCGGACTTGGGTTTGTTGTTGGTCCCGCCCCCCTCTTCCCTTCCCTTCCCTTCCCTTTCCTTCCCTTTCTCCATGTTCCCAGCAGACTCTTTTTCATCTAGGGCAGCTTCCCATGCTGCATCTTGACATTGCCGCCATTTGGTCTCTTCTATTGGAAGTCATGTGCTCCTGGTCCCCATGTCACTATCCCTCTATGACGATTTTTTGTGTCCGGCTCGGCGAATTGAGCGTTTGCCCGAATAGCCGGTAAATTCCAAGAGTCAATGATGGCATTGACGAGGCCCTCAATTAACTATGAATTCAATATGAGTAGTACACTATTCAATGAAAAAATGGCTGTTATCAGACTACACGCCCCTCTTCTGGCCCGGGCTCTCAACACGACTAGACCATTCATCATGAATGACCGTCTGTGGCATAGCCTGACCAGAAACAAGCGGAAATAAAAACTTCCTTTACTCCTCTAGAGAGGCCTATAATGACGGAGTAGATTCACGTTATTCAAATGTTGGCCATCTGGGTTTCGGAAAGATGCTCTGGGGACTGCCAATCAGGACGTTCTGTCTGTCGAATTGGAGAAAGGAAAAAAAATGTGTAGGCGATAATTTCATTGTGTAAGCTTACATGCACCAATTTCCTTACTATGGCCAATAATCCGTTTGCTGTGTTCTGAATCTCACAATGAGTTTCACAGGCAACGCACACACGCTCATATCATTTCATTCCATATTCATTAGACAGGAGGACCAATTGGTAGCATCATTCCCACTCTATCTGACCAAATTATTATGTTTTTTTTTCGCATTTTTTTTTTCACGACACTATACAAAAGCGCGTTGTTTCTGGGTGTCATCGAAGCATCCTTTCATGCTAAATTTCAGTGCACCTCGACGTCACTGATAGGCGTCAGCAAAAGAGCCCGCTGAATTGTATGGGTGCAGGGCCAATGAAAGAAAGGAAAAGAAAAAAAAATGAAAATGACGTTCTCCACTTTTTGGTTTTTCATCCAGTAGTCATGTTCTCCACACCAGCCGCGAGCTCTGGCCCGCTGTGACCACCCCCCTCCCTGACATCTGGATGCACCCCTCTTTACTTTTTTGTCTTTCGCTCACAAACTCAGGTCTCCTGAAATTTGCAGTTTTTATTGGAGAATGTCTCTATTTCCTTCTCCAAGAAGACTTCTTCAAGTAGACAAAGACACAAGTTCAAGCAAAACACCCTTTGAGATTTTCATGATTCACGAGCCTCCACCAAGTAAAAAAATCAATTGCTCACGGGTAGAAGACTGATAACCGTTAACCCTTGCAGTTCGCACATCATAGCTCTAAATTTATAGTATAACCGACAGAGCAAAGAAACACACCTTGCTTATACCCACCCTACCTTCCTCTTCTCCAATTTTCTGGCCTTATCTGGTAACTACTGAGTTCTCTATTAGCTTATTTTTCACACCCCCGCCCCCCGAGACGACTCTGGGTCATGGAAACCTGAGGCTCACAGAGAACAACTCGTCGAAGTCTGTTGTCTGATCGGTTGTGTAGCCTGGCAGTGGTTTGGTTACGCTGTCAATGGTTATAACATGGATTTTACACGGCATTGTGCCATTGGTTTAACGATTTGTCGGGCAGATTGCATTACACAAATTATTTTCGGGGTTTTATTATTATTTTTTTTTTTAAAATATATATGTGAAACAACAAATGGCGAAATTCCAGCCAGTGGCAATCCCGACAAACAGCGTTGAGAAACCCAGTGCAAATAGTGGCTCGCCGGTTAGTTACAGAAGGGCTGGAGAGCCCGGAGAAGACCCGGGAATCTGTAAAAGAAAGTTAAGCGGGGGGACTTTTGACCTATTCCTATGCGAGGAATTCTTAGCAAAGTCGAGAGCTTTGCCTCCTCCGGTATTCCCATACTCCCTCACCAGGGCCAGGGAGCCGAGCACCCTTGACGATAAACCCGTTTCCTCACACTTCCTCCGTGAAAAGCTTTAGTAAATGGGTTGAGCGGAGGTTGATTGGCAGCATCAGGTAGAATCGACTGTTGTACACAAAAAGGCAACATTCGAAATAGGTAATCAATTGATGTTTCCATATTTATTTGTTTGGTAAACTATGATCTGACAGAGGGGCCCAGCGTATCCCAAATGCAGGAGCTTCAGTACCACTTAAACCGCCGGCTGCTACATCATATGGCAGGCGAGACAAAAGAGGGACTCAAAGTTTGGTCTTCAAATGTCACAGGATCCTGTGACGGAAGTCCACGAAACTGTAAACTGAGAGAATATATTGACACTGACGGAGCCAATGGAATATCGATTCCCCCCACATATCCTCGGTCGGAGGTCAATCCCGTAGGTAAACAGGGGTGGAAGTTAGGCCAAAGGCCTGTATAGGTTCCTATTTACGAAACATACTGACTTTGTGCCTTTTGTTTTGAACAGTATGGTAATCATTTGGAGCTGACTTGCACTTGCATTAGTCAGTTTGCGTGCTGGACTACTAGATCATCGCCATCAACTCATTTAAGAAAAAAAGGTCTCGTTTTCTATGGTGACAATAGAAACACACTCCTATTCCTCGGACAGATAAGAAGGACACCCCTCTTCTGTATGCAACATAATATCACTTGATGTGATTTTTCATAGCAGAGACGATATATATATATATAGCTTCGGTATTAAAAAAGCCCAATCCAGATAATCATTGTGATATATACATAGCAAATTTACAGCGAGAGAAAACACGAGACAAAACGGCCAACCACAAGTAGCCTGCCAACTACATAGAAACGCAGCTCCTGAATTGCAACGGATTCTTCGGCTGCAAAGGAAACTAAATAATCAGACTAAACAAGCAGCCATGCGACTCTAGCACGGAATGCCAAAGACTTGGCTTCTAGGCGAAGGTCTGTGCCGTGCGTTGTTTCTGGAGCGGAGCGTGGAGCTCAAAGGCTCATCAAGGTCAAGCCTGCCAAAAATAGGAATTAAGAGCAGAAGCATAATATCATGTTGGAGGGCAAGGAAAAGCAATACTTTGTGTCTGGCTTTGTGCATCGCGAAACCCGAGATTTTGACGTGGAGGGACAAACAGGTATCACGAGGACCGTGACGGAAGACCTGATCTCATAGCCGTAGAAGGCAATTTGACGCTGTAACTGTTGCCACTCAAGTTGAGAGAGAACTGTGAGCTCTTCATAAACATATTATACTACATATTGAGGAGGGCAGAAGACAGAAGCTGTGATAAAAACCAGTTGCAGACACAGAAACTTCTACTGTACAGTCTCGGCCGGACGGAGATGTACATGGCCAAGACTATTTTTCACCTGGCCGCAATAGACTAAAAGCGACAAGACATATTACAAAACAAATGTATCCGCCATTTTTATTTTATACCCGATGCTCCCCACCCAAAGTTCGATTTCCGAGATTCCAGATGGCGGGCTTGAGGCTCATTACCGGTTGCGAGTGGGAAGGCTGTGAGAGCCGCACATCAGAGAGACCCTTGGTGTCCTCCAAATAGGGCAAACAAAAAGTTGGAGAAGCTCATGAAGCTCTCAGATGATCCAGAAGGGGGTTATCTGATCAGAATGAAGTAGTGATAAGGTCCTTGGCTGGGGGAGTATGGCTACAAATGAAGCTTCTGGCAGTTAATGTTAGAGAACTACTGATTCATGACACTGATGTTAGCCTTACATTACACACTCACACTCCGATGCGTGTCCTTCAAGTGTTCCTAGAGCATATAAAAATTTTATATAAATGATGCATATCTTTCTTTCAATCTCTTTCTTCTCTTTTTCCTGTCAATATGAGGGATAAAACCAAAGAACTGTTTGTCGTTGGTGATGGGAAGCGTGTGATCTTGAGAGGGAGGGGCGTGACTTTGAGAGGGGGGGGGGGTGTGAACAGAGAATTCCAGAGGAGTGATATCTCTTGGCCGAGGTTAATCGACGATGGAATCCTTGTTCTGTGTGGAAGCGGAGAGCGAAAGCAGATGCTGATATTTTGACCACTGCCAATGCCAAGACAAGTTGGAGGTTTGTAGTTGTTTAGATGATTGATTCATGTATGTAAATAAGATGGATGTGCCCTACTTGTCAAAATCGACATGTTCTTATACGCGATATATTGAGAAATGATGTGTATATATAAAGTTTGCTCTGTCAAGGGTATATTGTCAGCATACCTACTACCGAAATTCCCCAGAATGAGGATCGCTATGATTCTAAGCTCCGAATAGCTTTGAACCGAAATCCGGGGTTAATCCATCAAGACTAGCCAATTGTTAACCAATTAATTGTAAAGCGAGAAACACATAACCCTATTGGCTGGCAGCCAACTCTTGGCCCAAGCATCACGTGTTTTTTAACCGGGTAAACATCGGTTCTTGTTTAGTGCATAGCCACGCAAATTGTGTGCGTGTTTCAAAACATGCAGTGTAGCAGACCCACTTTTACTATAGCATGTAACAATCCATAGAAGAGGCCCTCTCTAAAAAGGCGGCGCGAGAGATAGCCCCTGGCGACTGAAACTTTCTCTCTTTCATCATCTGCATCTGCACATTGGCAACGATTGACCGTCGACAACTCGAGTCATCCCTATCATATACGACTCCCACACTTTTCTCTGTTCGACAACATCATAGATATCGCGGTTTTCATATCCTTTGGATTCGAGCCACTCTACGACTTATTATCGCACTCTTGAAACTCAACGTGTAATTGGTTGCCGACGATCTGCTTCGCGGCATTCGCATTTTTTGAGCTCTACTCACTATTGTGATCATTTCCAGCGTTGGAAAGATCATTGTAACTCCCCTCACTCATTCTCCGTATATTCCGTCGGCTTTCCAGTGAATTCTCGTCAGATCATATCCAAGTCTACAGCCTAGTTCTTAGACTTGTAGTTCTCATTGAGATAGTGTCCTATCGTGATTGTGAGGACCACCTGTATCGTATTCGGCTGCACATTTTTGTGTCCCGTGTTGAGTCAACACCAGAAGCGACATATCACAAGTCCCCACCATCTCTTTATTCGTACTTGACCAGTAAATCGGCGCGACGCGTCCTGTGTGCTTGTCCATCACCACAAGATTTCATCAGCGACCTCGCTGTTCCGTGTATTTGCAGGCAGTGAACTACTTCTCCGGTCTCAGCATCCGCGAGGAGCATTTATTTCAAAGTAGCAACAGATCTGGCGTATATTTCTGGAAGCGGACTGTGTATATCAACGGCGTCTGTATCTATTCGCATTCGCGACGTACATATCTGAACTTTGAGTAGACGAACCAGCCTCAGGCGTTTGTTCGTGACGGAATAGTGCAGCATTTTCGTCTTTCGGCGCTGCAGGTGTCAAGTCGTATCGCGTGATTATCTGCATCACTGACCGACCGACCACTGCTCTATATTGTGAGGCCGACGACGGACTGTGTAGACTGCGAACGGCTGAGCCTCAGCAGTAGCGACGTCTGTTTGACCCAGTAAGACCATCATCTTATTTGTTTTCGCTCGCATCGCCGCGCATCTTGTGTGTATGATCTGGCATCGGTTGGCATCGCGGCCCCGCTATTTCGTTTGCTAGTATACTTGAAAGCGGAAGAGATCCGGCAGCTTGCGAGTTGGCGCCCGTCATATTACACGGGAAGCGTGTTTATCTTTGCGGTGCCCTTATTGATTGTGTGGATCGTCAGACCTAACATTACGTCTTCAGTTTGAATCTCGTAGATCAAGGTTTACTACCATATAGAACCCCCTCATTCCCCTCAAATACACATATATATACATCGCCCATCATGACGTCTTCAGTAGCGTCTGATTTGGACCGGTACTTCAATATCCTCCAGAACTCGAAGCCCCCTGGTGCCCAGCGCGGGCCCGTCGAAGCCATCACCAACATTGCCCTTGAGCACGTCACCGTAAGTAGCAGTATTTCATAATGTTTTATAGTACCAGCAGCTTGTTTGTTGGATTTGTAACATGATTTACTAACATCGAACTCCCCCATGAATAGTCTGAATCAGTTGTTGTTTCGGCTCTGGCGAGATATCTTAAGCGTGCCCCTACTACTCACAAGCTTGGTGCTATCTATATCATCGACTCAGTATTCCGGAAATGGATTGAACAGGCCAAGAAGTCTGGCCAGCTCGAAGTTGGAAGTGCCGATGAGCATGGCACCTATGCTGCTGGTATTGCCCGTATCCGCGATATTATTGAGTTCCTCGTAATCGACACGATCCGTGTGTGTCCCGCTGAACAACGGGAGAAACTTAAGCGCTTGGTGATGATTTGGGAACGTTCCCAAGTTCTTCCGGCTGAGATGGTCCAGAACTTCATCAGAGAACTTGAGTCGGTTTCTGCTCCTCCGGCAGCTGGTAAGTCTACTAATTCCTTTGTGTCATAGCTGCTTTGTCGGCATCATCGTAACTATGGGCCCCGGGCCATGTCTTGTGGGGGTAATCGACACATCGTAGATGCTCTACTCCAAACTGTGGATGCGATGCCATAATCTAGGCCCTGGCCATTGTAACGCTGATATGCAGATTGCCTGCATGGTGTTATGTGTTCTGTTTTGTCGTATGCAAAGTACTGCTAAGCTTGCTGACTAACCATTTTTTCCCTGTGCACTTTGTAGCTGGTGGTCGATCTACTACTCCTGCTGGATCTCCTCCCCCCGGTCTAGTTAATGGTGTGCCTACTCACGTCCTGGGCACTCCTCCGTCGAACAATGTGACTCCTAGCGCTATCAACCCTTCCGTAACCCCTGCTTCTCTGGTGCAACAACCTGCCAAGCCGGCTCAACCGGCAGCTGACTCTGTTGCCTCCATACTCGGTAGGCTATCGGCTATTGCGAGCAGCGCGATCTCCCAGACTCCTACGCCAGCCTCATCTGTAACTCCTCCCAACTTTAACGGACACAACCAGGTTCCGCCACGTCCTCCGGTTCCCACTGCTCCGGCCTACAATGGGAACAACAACCAGTCCAATGGCTACGCTTCCCACGGACCGTTCGTTTCTCAACCCACGACCACATCCGCTAGCAGCTACTCTACTCTGCCGGCACCGGCTTCTAGCCTACCGGCTATTCCTCCGGCCTCCATTCATGGTCTCCCCCCGATCCTGCCTCAGCCAGTCGCTACGCCTACACCTGCGCCGGCTCCTACCTCTGCTCCAGCTGTTACTCCCACCAACCCCCTGACCGCTTTGCAACCTGCTCAGGCGGCGGCTTTGGCGACTCTGATGAGCAACCCGCTCTTCCAGAGCGGCGGTGCCATGACCCCGGCTCTTACGGCCATTCTTCAGACTCTTGCTCTGGGTAACACTGCCGCTCTGGCGGCGCCTCAGCCTGAGACGAAGCCTCAGTTTCAGTTTGTCGGGAGACAACCGCCTACTAGGCCCCAGGCTGACCGGGATTTTGGCCGGTCTCCCCCGAAGCGGGGCAGAGATCGTTCGAGATCTCCCTCTGATCGGAACGGGCATGACAATCGCAACGGCCACAAGAGTGACTACCGTGAGCGTAGTCCGGCGCCCAATGGCCCCTCGTCCAATATTGAAATTAGACCCAAGTATATTGAATATGACTCCACCATTCCTCAGAACCACATCCGGGTTCTCAGCCGGACGTTGTTCATTGGTGGTGTCAACTACTCAGAACAGGAACTGTACGATATCTTTGCGCAGTTCGGCGAGGTTCAATCTTGCATTGTCAACAAGGATAAACGCCATGCCTTTGTAAAGATGCTTTACCGGGATACAGCCGTTCGTGCTGTGGAGCAGATGAAGAGCCCCGAGTTTGCTCATTACGGCCTGCGCACCAGATGGGGTGTCGGTTTTGGCCCTCGTGATTGCAGCGACTACAACACGGGTGTCTCAGTGATTCCAATCTCTTCTTTGACGGAAGCTGATGTTAAGTGGATGCACACTGCGCAATTTGGCGGGTGCGGTGACAAGGAAATCACGTCGGGTATGTGCGTAGAGGAGCCTGATATTGAGATTGGTGCTGGTGTCTCTTCCAAGGCCATCTCCCGTCGGATCCAGACTGATCGCGGTGGTTCCTTTGGCCCTCGGTCTACCAGAAGCGAGATGGCCAGTGTCCGTCCTGCCGCCAACCAGCCTCCGCCTTCGGCCCCGACTGCGCCGCAGGCAGTCACTAATGGTACCGTATCTGGGTCCCAGGTTCCTCCTACTGCCCCTACTGGACCACAGAGAGGGAACAAGACGACCCCGCCGACTGCTCCTAGTGCGCCGCAGGCCTTTGCGGTCAGAGGGGGCCGTGGGGGGCATGATGGGCCGTCTCGGGGTGGCCGGGGCAGAGGAGGATTCCGTGAGAGGGGGAGACCGAGGAGGGACTTTGACACTCCGCAACAGTTTGGCCAAGGGTTTGACTATGGTGCCAACTACTAGATGTGGAGTGAACAGCACTATTCGTGCATAACGAAGTTTCCCTGAAAAAAAAATAATAATGGAGGTCTGGTCTTAGTTCTTTTTGTGTTGTACAGAGAAGTCAGTTTTGACTGATTCTTGCTGGTTTGTGGTAATGCTTTTTGTTGCATAAGTCACTTTTGGGTAGCTTGGCGTTTTGAGATCTTTCATTCTGGATTTGGTTAGAACAAAGTGATGGCTATAGGATTATCACCGATTTTGGGAGTATAATTAATTGAAGTCATAATCCATAGTTTTCGTCTATATGATAGTTTTTGCTTTTTAGTACATGTGAATGAAGCAAAGCATAGTACATATTAGTTGGATTTAGGTTCTTTGAGTAATAAAGTGTATGAGAGTGAAGCTCTAAGGTAGCTCTCTTTGAATGAGCCTGTTGTTTGATATATTTTGCGAGTTGTCAAGATGGTTGGTAATGACGCCTTGCTTTGGGTATGTGATCATGATGTTAGAATATTAGAAAGTATTACTTATATTCAATTTCTATACAAAATACCCAATGAGGTAAAATGTGGGTCTGACCCCTTGATTAAGGAAGGGAGAATGCTTAGGTAAGTTGGAGAACCCTGGCAAAGCCATTAATCTAATATTAGTCAGCAATCAGGGAAGCTAGGGGTTCTTTGTGTTTCTTTAGTTCATAGCTTTTGTAGTTTTGTTTTTTTCTTGACTTTTGCAAAACCTCAGCCCAAAATCACATGCAAGTTCTACTTAGATACCACACTATATTATTTTTGTCTCTTTTTGTCTTGTTTTTCTAATCACTTAGAGCCTTATCTCATACTTTTTGGTCTCAAGAAGAAAGGAGGACAGATAAGCTTCAGCAGCTAGGACATTCAGTTCGGCAACATTGGTAGCAGTATCTGGCTAGATGCTAAATCTCATGCTGGACCACCTCTGGTACACCACTGGCTAAAGATGTTGATAGGCGCGTTAGCGTCATTAGAGAGCACCACCGGTACCTATCGACAGCGACAGTGACAGTTGCAGCTATAACGCCATTGCCCACTACTGCAGCCTTGAGCCTGAGGGAAAGAAGAAGAGGGAAAAAAGAAGTTTGAGTCAGCAGCAGCAGAAATGACATCACAGTTTGCCTTGGCTCTGGCTTCACAACATCAACAGCAACAACAGCAGCAGCATCAGCACAGTTCTTCGGTGGTTATTGACTTGACTGAAGAAGAGTTGGATACTAAAATCAGACAGCGTAATCAGGGCGTTTTCGGCAATTCTTTGGGTAATAATAGCAATCGTAATTTTCAGTGGGGTTCGACGCAGGCGCAGACACACCCGCATTTGCTCACGCAGGTACCACTGCCGGTAACACGCGACACCCCGTCAGGTCGATGGGTGTCACAGGACTTGCTACAATATAGCACAAACAACTACCAACACAACCACAAAGCTCAACCACAATCACAATTACAAAAACAACCAAACCTATACAACAATTCACGACATCACTATCAAAATGATCACCATGCACACGATCACAATGACCTCGTGACCTTTTCCCCGCCGGCACCGAGTGAGGGCCATGCATTTTCCGATGATGTGAAGACGGAGACGTACGGGGAAAGTAGCCAAGACCGGCCAATAAAACGGCACAAGCCGCAAGACTGGGTATGCATTTTTCTATTCTTGTTGTTTCTGTCCTCTTCCGACAATGCTTTGCCTCATCCGAATATCCAGCGCATTGCTAATAATAGTCGAATTGTTCCTTGTCTAGGTCTACCTGCCACCCAATGCCGCCGAATTCGACATGCTGTGGTGTGAAGATGACCAGCTTCTTCATTCCTTTAACTCGAACTCGCTGGCAATTAACGGTACCTCGAATACTCACTCGAATCCCGGCTCTGCGACATTTCAGCAGCAACATCCACAACAACAGAACCAGGAGCTTTTCTTTCAGGATAGTCTTGGAGACTTTACGTCGAGAGATATCATGATACAAGACACACTGGAAAGTCCAGCGCTACCATCGCTAGCCAGTGTGGGGGGTGTGAGTTCAGTGGGAGAATTACCAGGGAATATCGTGGAGGGGCACGAGAGGGGCGGGGAAAACACGGACCCGGAACCGGCTTTGGATATACAGGAAAAGATCCGTTATATCGACGTCGATGACGGAACCGATGCCACACAGAGGAAAAGCGATGGCGTGAGAAAAGCAGGTGTTTGGGGGTCGGGGAGTCCCGTGAAAAAACCTGGACGACCGGCGCCGGAGGTGGACCCAGACCAAGTGGAGAAAGGATCTCGGTGGGATGATGCAGGGACACGGCCATATCTCGTTAAAAAGGACCGGGAGGAATTTCTCCAGAAATTGGCGGGAGAACTAGAACCGGTGGCGATAAGGGAGCTTCAGGGGTCTGCGAGGTTCCATATGGATTTCTCGGAGGGAGAGATTGATTACTTGCTGCGTTATGCGCGGCGGTTCGTCAACTTTAAGAACCCGCCGTCTAATAAGGTGCGGGAGCTGCTAAGGATCATCCACCGGAGGCCCGAGTGTATTTTGGATTTGTCTGAGTTGAAGGGAAAGGATGTGTTGAAGCATCGGTCGTATATGGATATCTACAACTTCCTAACAGATGTCAACAGTCGGCATACGAATCAGCATCATCCTCAGATCCTGAGCGTGGAGAGAGATGAGAGCAATGGTGAGGTGGGCCGAAGTGTGCAGCTGGCGATGCTCCGGATGTACCGGGAAGTCTCCGGCATGCGATCTGTGGGTACATATCCGAGATACGTCAACGCCAAAATGCGCACGGCTACCTTGCTAGAAGACAACCTCGCCATCCGCCAAGAATGGTCCAACTGTGCCGGGGACATTGCCACCATTTCCTGGGTGTCTTCCGAGGCATTTATCTGCGGGACAACGACGCACTCTGACTCACACAACCAGCAATACAACCGGCCCGGGAACCTGTTGCTCGGATCCTTTCGACATAGGACACTCAAGGCATTCCCTGATCACCGGGTTCCCCGGCCCATGGTGGACAAGGGGGAGAATTCCACGCAGGCAATGCGTGAGAGTCAGGATCCGTGGCTCTATTCGTCCGTCGTGGCCTCGGCGCATGACCCTGTGACCGGTCTGGCGTATACGTCGTCCTTTGACCGGACCGTCAAAGTGTGGAAGGTAGATCGGCAGGGGAGGGACATGCAATGTCTGGCGACGTGGGAGCATGAGGGGCATGTGAATTTTGTGTTGCCGAATGGTGAGTTTGTGGCGACGGGGGTGGATGCTCCGGATCGGGCAGTGAGGATATACCAGTTGGATCCTGAGGATCCGAATGAGAGTACCTTTCGCTCCTTTGGCGATCGCTTCGGCGCCGTCAAGGGAGGGACTATGATCCTGGGGACAGATACACGACAAGAGGAAGATCCTAAGTGGGGGTATTTTCCCGCCACGATGCAGTGGGGAAAGGCCCCCGGGTGCAAACACCATTTGCTCGTCGGGTACTCGCCACGCAGCGTCTGGGGATTGGACGGGATGGTTCCGGAGGCCAAGGCGAACTCGGGCGTCATCAAGATTTGGGATGCGGTGACGGGCAAGCAAATCAACCTCAACTTCCCGCTGGCGCAGAATGTTTTTGAGGTCGTGTGGCATCCGACGCAGATGACGTTTGCAGTGGCGACGTCGGCGACGACAAATGCTGAGGCTCGTGTTAAGACGCAGGTGCGTTTATGGTCGTATATGGAGGCCCCGGACGGCACCGGTGGCGACTACCACCTGAAGCAGACGCTAGATTGTTACTCAGTTGACATTAACGAAGTTACTCTCATGCCGAATTCCGTATTCTACTCGTACGTGACAGCCGCGACAACAGACGGCCGCGTCTATGTATGGGACACCTCGCAGGGCGACCACCCAATGCACATCCTCCGGCACGGCCCGTCGGTTGAACCCCTCGCCAATCGTGCAGAGGACGATACGGGCGTCCGCTTCACATTGTGGGGGTCCACGTCCGACCGGCTGTACACGGGGGGCTCTGATGGGGTACTGCGCGTGTGGAATGTGCGGAATCGGAAGCCGTTTGTGCGGATATTGTTGGAGGTGGCGGGGCCGCTGATGGCGGGGGCGTTTTCGGCGGATTGGCGGAGGTTAGTGGTGGGGGA